>CM042016.1:24250206-24377706 GCA_023525715.1 Cichorium intybus | reverse complement strand
AAAAATATTTACATTTAGTCATTTTTTTTTCCACAAATGACTATTACGTTATTGGTCATATGTGTATAAAAAAAATAAGTTTAAACATAAGTGACTAAGTACGATCAATTTTAAAAAGTTTATGGATAAATCAAACACAAAAATAAATTCAGTGATCAAATATGAACAATTTTAAAAGCCGATTAATATACAAAGTCATTATCTCATTAACAATGTGATCAAAGACAAGTAGCTTAGGGCTTGTGTCATATTTTTGAATCTTAACATATAATCTTTATTTATTTTTTTAATTTATGAGTTTATGGAAAATGTATTATATATTTCTGTAAAAGGACGATATTACTCGCTAGATTGAGTATTTAAGTTAAAATTCCTATTTGAATTGCCAACACTTTCCGAGAAGCTACCTACAGATGTGCATCTCTAATCAGACACACATACGACGAAGCTTCCAACATGTTATTTAACATCTAAAACCTCGATATGTACCAGATAATCTTTGATGTCAACAAAAAAAGTCAAACAGTTGATTTGGTCCAAATAGAATAATAAAAGAAAATCAAGGTACTTGTTTAACTTCTCCAAGTTAATCACCTGACTCTCAAATCTTTCTTGTATATATACAATCACATAAACACAACCATTATCAAAACCATAAACTCAAACAAAAAGCGTCGATTAGTCGATATGTATGTGACTCGATCTCTTTCTCACTATAAAACCTTTCCTGAAGCTCTTTATCTGCCTCCCGAGGGTCCAAACTCGGGTTACTTGGTAATCCAAGATGAAGAGTCTGAGACATACTCATGCTTTGGTCTGTACAAGAATAGGTATCTTGCAGGGTTACCGTTCCCTCAGAACAAAAGATTGACCACACGCTATTCAACAGGGTCTGGTGAACATCGACATGTTTCTTACAATGAAGTTGCCTTTATTCCGGTCCTTAATCAGCCGTTGTCTTCAAACCGTTACTACGCAATAAAACCACGTGGGTCGCATAAAGGGTATGTGTATATGCATTACATTCTTTGGTTTTGTCAAGTAATTTTTTCCAAACAAATCCCTCAAATAGTCATTTAGATTTATAGCGTGTGTCTATTGAATCTATGTGTGTTATTAATCTATGGAGTTTGTGTCATGATTCACACAATTTTAAAATACAAAAAGTGCACGAAAATGTGAGGGCTAATAAAATTTTATGGCTATTTATGTAGGTTACAGAACGTTAGGATTTCAAATAATTGTAAAAATATAACATATAAAGTTTTGGAATCATTTTCTAAGTTTCAAGAAGTTGAAACATAGAATAGAATCGAAACACAAAGATAACGGACACCGGCTAGCTTATATGTAAGAAACACACTAGCCAGCGCAAACTCCTATTCAACAAAGCCAGATTGGACTCAAATGGTTAAAGAAATCATATTTCCATTTTTTTTAATTAATTTGAATTTGCTTTTCTTATCAGTATTCATCGTTTTTATTTCTTCTTTGCAATAATCCACATGAATGCATTTTAAGATTTTTGTCACTTAAAACTAAAGTCAGACCCCTGGCTTATATAAGTTAAATGTAATCACTTAATTTAAACCCCAAATTAAGTAACATATTGTTTTCGTTTTTCTCCAAATAACTTTGGGCTATCACAATATATATGTATACACAACAAATTATTGATGTCGAATAAACTAACAAGGAGGCTTTTCAGGGAAGCATTTGCAAGTTCGAAGGAGGAAGACATGACGCCTTGTTGTTTCTGTAGTTGTGTCAGTGATGTAAGACCAAGACCACTGGACCCACATGACATGTACCAAGAGTTTGAGATAGTTCCTTACAAAACATCTTGTAGAGGCGATGGTAGCTTTTATGCCAAATCTCTCGTTGAAGATGGATACCCTCCACATTTCTTAAGGAGAAAAGGCTGGGAAATCTACACAAAAACTCCTAAAAACTATAAGTTACGTGAAGCAAATGGAATCAATGATGCCCTTCGTTCACACCTCCCTGAATTTAGTTTCCGAACCTCGACCAAATCTTCCAATTCTGTGGTTGTTGGCAAGTGGTACTGTCCTTTCATGTTCATCAAAGAAGGAAGATTCGCCGAACAAGTAAAAACTTCTATCTTTTATGAAATGACACTTGAACAAAAATGGGAGCAAGTTTTCGAACAAGAAAATGAGGAGAATAACAAAGGAAATGATGTGTTTGTGAAAGCTTCATTTCATAATGAAACGGTTTACATTGGTGAGAGTCGGAAGGAGGCTATATGGGATGAGATAAACGTGGTAGATGGAGTCGTATGGTTTATGTGTCGTGGGGGTGATAATGAAAAAGAAGAAAGTGTAGGGTTGAGAAGAGAAATTGTTGAAAGAATGAGGTGGGAAGAAGAAAAGGTTGGATGGATTGGTGGTAAGGAGAATAGGGTACAGAGGGTTAATAGGGAAGAGAAGTTTAAAGGTATCGGTGGATGGAGAAGATTTGGTTGTTATGTTTTGGTTGAAAGATTTTTGCTCAAAAGAATGGATGGAACTTTAGTTTTGTCATATGATTTCCGTCATACCCATCAGATTAATACCATGTTTGAATAATATTTATATGTTTTATATTAGAATGAGAGGATAATATGTTAATATCCTGTAATTTTATAATTATTTACATTATATGTAAACCAGTTTAAAATGTTTGTTGTTTTCTTGTATCTTATAGTGAAACTAATAGAATGTTGAATTATTATTTTTGTGTCTATCAATAGGTTCTTGAGCAATGTTCTAAAAAGCTTGCGATGACTTCACGAAGGCGCACCATACTCCAATGCTCCTATCTCATAACACAATATTTTCTTGTTACAGACCCCACTTGGCGTAGGTGTATAAAAAAATCTTCTCTTTGTCATGTAACCCATCCTTTTTTCGCTAAAGATAAAGGGAAAGGACCAAGTATATTTGTGAAACCAGCTACATTATATAATCTCCACCACCAGCAATATGCACCTTAGTTCCTTCTTTATATAGCAGCACATAAGTAGCCGTAAAAATGACATTTATATGACATTTTTTATTGGTAGACACTTTACCTCGATTACATCTGCTTTTTAAAATAAAGAATTAAATATGTATTTAGGCAAAGTCGCTTTAAGATCATTCACATATAAGGTAGGCGCTAAAGACCTTATGGTCCAGCGGCACAGATGAATACATAGCCTTCTTGAGGTCTTGGGTTCAAATCCCTTTAGGGGATTAGATATAGTAATATTTGCCGGTTAAAAAAAACATATAAGTCAGGCATTCACGTTTTTTGCATTAACAAGAGTCAAGAGATAAAGAGCTAGGATGTCAAAACCAAAACATTAACAAGAGTCAAGAGATAAAGAGCTAGGATGTCAAAACCCCCGTGGGACCCCGAACTCGTATGGGTATTTTTTGAAAAAATTAGGGGCTTGAGTGGGCAGTCCCGTCCCGAAACCCCACAGGGAGCCCATTAATGTCTCTCTCTCTTATATATATATATATATATATATATATATATATATATATATATATATATATATATATATATATATATATATATATATATATATATATATAGTGGCGGATCCAGGAATTATCACAAGGGGTGCAAAAAAAATTTTCCCGGAATGTAAAGGGTGGACTTATAGAAAAAAGGGTGCACTTTTGTGGGTAATTGATCAAAGCTCAAAGTTTAAGTTAATTAATGGGTGTCATTTTTTTCCGAGGGGGTGCAACGTACTAGAAAAAAAAATTTACAAAGGCCCGCAAAAGTTGAGCCGGTGCACAGCCCCCTCCTTGCCCTATACTGGAACCGCCCCTGTATGTATGTATATGTGTGTATATATATATATATATATATATATATATATATATATATATATATATATATATATATATATATATATATATATATATATATATATATATATATATATATATATATATATATATATATATATATATATATATATATATATATATATATATATATATATATATATATATATATATATATATATATATATATATATATATATATATATATATATATATATATATATATATATAACAAGGATCATTTAAGGTAAAAAAAGGTTGAGAACTTGAGGTCAAATTTAAACCATTTATCATCTTATTTCAACTTGTACTGTACAACTCTACGATGCAGAAAGTAGACTTACGTTAGCATCAATCAGTTAGCAGATTTCCAGTTATCCAAATCATTGGCAACAATGTGTTTACAGCAACCAGAAGCTTGAAGATGACCGGAATTTGGGTTGATTTTTCCCCCTTCGAAACTGTCACCTTGAATCCCTCTGACGTATGAAACGGAATAGTTTCCAACAACCGATGGGTCTTCGCCAGGTGTTTCTTGTGCTCTTCCCCATCTTGGTTCTCTTAACACATTGATGTTTGGAGCCGAAAATGTTAGTCCCTTTGCTTAACCTTAAAAGGAATCAGAGAGGGAGGAGCAGTTTGGTCCTCAATCGATCTATGATCACCATTCTCTCTCTATCTCAGTAGCATAATCGCATAAACATGCACACACCGTTAGTTTTACCCTCTCGACTCTGTTTCTCTATTCCGCTGCAGAAACAAACACGAAGTGGTAGTGAGATGAAGATGGCGATGAAGGGTTCTAGGTCTGGTGGGTTACGATTAAGATGAATTTAGGGTTTTATGATGGGCAATTGTCATAAAAGCCCTAACATTTTGCAAAAAAAATATGCGGAATTACCCTCTAATGTAATTTGTGTTCACTAAATCCTAGCATTTGGGTTAATTTGTATATTGATGGCATTTAGCAGGTTAACAGGTCACAGCAGGTTACTCTTTTCCCCCAACCTCCATTCCCGTTTTTTCTTCACAGAAGACATTCGGTTCGATTCGATCTGACCTGGGCTCAATGGAAATAGTAAGATGTTAAGATAATGATTGCATTAAAATCAGTAAAACTCAAAAATTTAGGCTCAATCGAAAAGAAATTGAAGCAGTAATGGTCTACGACATAGTTCTGATCATGATTTGAACTCGATGAGTCTAATTTTGTGTATGGTAATCAAAATTGGGGAAAAAACTGTTCGAATAGGAGTGGATTCGAGTCGGTTACCAATTTCGTATTTGGTTCGAGATCTAGAGTAATTTACGATGAATATAAGTAATTTGAGTTGGAAAAAAGTCGATAACAATTACCTCGGTTGATTATGGTGTGAGGGCTGCCGGACGGAGAAGATAAATCAAGCTCCGAGACAGGAGATGAGTACGAAATGGATGAAGAAGACGAAGACGACGATGACGAAATGGATGAAGACTTGGAGATCGTATCGTGATAAGAGTTATCGAATCTGAATCCTAGCTCGATTAACGCTTTGAGCTCATCGATATCCTCATCGGTGACGCTTTTGCTCTTCCGATGCCGGCGGCGGAGTTCCAACACCCTTATTTCAACAAAATCTACATTCACCAAACATCCTTATTTAAAAAAAACCCTCCAAATTTGCTGAAATTTAGCGCGCAACAAGTAGATGGATAAGATCATGGAATAAACCTTCAAACAATTAACTAATCGAAAGCTATATGCGTCTAAAGTTGAATAACTTATTTCGATAGCCCTCTTCGTCATTATATAATATGACCAGATAAATAAATTTCTTTTTATATTACACAAATGAAAGGTGATTTCATGTTACAAACTGACAATCAACATGCTAAACGTGCGTAATCAAATATTTGATCACGAAATTTATTTTATATGGTAATACACATAAACCAAGACAACATCTTTCTCGATCATAAGAACCCTTAACTTCAGCCCCCAAACGAAACGACAGGGCCGAAAATCTATGATCGACCCGAAGAACCCTTACCTTATGCCTACAGAAAAATTTATTTTACAGTGATGACAAGAATCCGATATCTTCATAATCGATTTTGATCCCTTCAATGGAAATTCCGGCACCTGTTTTGGGCACCAATGTCACCAACACAATGTGATCATCTTCAGCCCCCAAATCTTTCAAAAGCTCACTTATCCCTAACCTCAACCTCGTTTTCATATTTTTACCATGCTTATGAGGAACATTCACGAAACTTCCGGCGAACTCCGTGTTATCGGCGGTGGCCCTCGTCCCGTCATCTTCATCGTTCACAAAACATCAAACTTCACAAACTCATCTGTCGTCAGTTCAATCCCTTCGATCACCAAAATCTCTTCTTCTTCCTGTTTCTGTTTCTTACTCCTGGATTTCTTAGGACATGGAACCAGCTCCTTGATCACCTTGTCAATAGTCGCTGGGAAAACATCTTTTGCAAAGGGTATGTGTTCGTCGACTCTAGCCAGAGCGTTCTTCTTGATCTTGCTCAAAGCCCTTTTCCATCGTGGTTCGGGTTTGTTGTTTAGCCATGGTATCTCTACATCTTGATAAACGTAGCCTAGATTCTTGGAGTCTAGACAATCCCTCACCTTGACTCGAACCATCTCAGCGTTCTCATCGTAGAAAAAGAACGAAGAATCAAGCCAGTCTGTATCACTAAAATCCTTCCTTCTTCCACCTATTGTTTTCCAAATTAACCACATTCTATCGACATTTGCATGATGTGCATAGAAAATAGGGTCCCTGGCTGCAGAATATAAGTTACCCATGTCTTCTCCATTTGGCTGGTTTCTATCTCCTGTCCAGATATGAACTGTATTGTGTGGCATTCTCTCGAGCGAGCCAGAACCAGGGTCAGGCTGATCACCTGCCCGATAAGGACTACCCATAAATAGACTAGCAGTCTTCGAACTAAACACCATCTGTCTATACATAATTGCGAGATTTGTAGAAATCTGTTTCGAGGGGACAAGATTTTCGTCGACTTCATTGAAGTCAAGATCAATCAAAGACGGTGGTTGATGATTGGCATCCCGAAGAGCATCGTATAACTGACAATTGGTATCTTTATAAATATCAGGGATTTTCATCCCATCAGGTGTATCCCAGTTCCAAAACGGAATTGCAAAATTTGGGTCATCGATTAATTTGCCACAAATTTTCTCGAAAAAGTAAACGTAATAGCGATGGAAAGGTAAGAACAGCCATGAGTTATGGACTGCAAACTCCAGACCCAGAAAACCAACTTGGTTATACGCATCATCACAATACGCACAATGAACATTAGCTTATTGTTGCTTGAAACTACGAGGATCATCATCGGGGAGAGCTTTCATGAGCTCGATAGCTTTTTGGAATTTGATTATGTAATCATTATCAACCCGATGAGCGGCCGGCCGGACACGGAAGTTTTTTTATGGTGGTGGAAGTTTAAAATCAATAATCTTTGTCGTGGATGGCTACTGCACCTTGGGGCAAGTCAGCCGGGCCACATTGTGTGAGGTTGGGTTCCATGATCGGATCAGCAAAGGCCAATGAATTAGACCCGAACGTGGTGGTGGCACCATAAAGGCCTCCAAGACCTAATAGGACATTTTTCCTGAGTTTGCCAGAGTTTTCATCGTGGTGTTGGTCATCTAAGGTTTTGCATGAAACTGCATGCCGATGGTTAGGAATCCTGGCTATGGGAACTTGAGATGATCTAAAAGAAAAGGGAGAAGAGAGGCTCCTTCGGCCCGTGGAGACGTGGGGGTGGTGGGTAATTGTGATAGTCCAAAGGATGCCATATTCTTAATTTGATAATTAGATGATCGAGAAGAGTTATATATTTATATAAGGGTTTATGTTACTATAATTCTTGATCCTCTTATGTAACTTTTACTTATTCCGGTCACCGTTGTTTGATTTACTAATAAAAACCTTTTCATTCTAAAAAGAAAATACTTATAGAAAGTTTTATATAATTGATGAACGTTAAACCACCAAATAATTAGGGGTGTTTGTTTCGATGGATCGGTTCAATCCGATCCAATCTATTGAATCCAAATAGATTTCGATTTTCAAAACATGGATCCAAATAGTCCAAACTAAAAATCAAATTTGATCCGAACCAACCAAATTACAAATCGGTTGAATCGGTTTTTTTAATTCGTTTTTCATGCGTCAAGTCATTTTAAAAAAATACATATAATTTGAATATTAGCCAAATCTAATAAAGAAACGGAAACAAAATAATTAGTTGTAAATTAAAATTTATAAACAATTACTAATAAAAATAAATTACAATTTATATTTTACAGACAAAAAACCATTAAGAAAAAGTATATATTAAGGTTTTTCATTAGGTGGTAATTTTTAATGTATTAAAAACACTTTATTAGAATTCAATAAATCATTAAAAATATAATTAAAGAATAAAAATATAAATAAATAATTGTTTATTCGGTTTTTTTGGACTATTCGGTTCTTGTGCTATAAACCAAAACTAATCCAAAATAATAATTCGATTTTGATTAAAAATCAATCAAAAAATCCGAATATCTGAACCAAATAGTCTAATCCAAATTATCCAATTGGACAATTTGGTTTTATCCAAATAGTGAATAGCCCTGCAAATAATACAAGTCTTGCACATATACTATTAAACAAGTTATTGTAATAATGACAAGATAGTCGATGCTTAACAATTCGGTTTTAATCTAAAAATGCATCAAAAGAATCGTGATTTATTAAGATAATAGTAAAGAAAGGAAGGTTTAAAACCTTAAAACTAAATTATACGACGATGAAATAAGCATAAACTAGTTCACCGTTTGATTATAGCTAGCCATGTACATTCTTGGGAAAAATGACGGTATTCGGATAAAACTAAATAATTTAATTGGACGATTCGTATTTGTCTACTTTGAACGAGTAATTTTGTATCCCACACTAAATGGATACGACGGGTTGTAGTAGTGAAAAAAAAGGGAAAGTGGATAGTTATAATAGGATAGATTTTTCAAAATAAAAATGACTTATTAAAAAATTAAAAATATAATGTTATAACGAACAATCAGCTTTAATATCTTTCTATCAATACATTGTCTTTGACTATTAAGACAATACAATAATATGATCCACAAAAACAAAGTAATAATTTAAGCAATATATAATGTCGTCATATAAAAAAAATTAAAAGTATATTGTTATAATGGAATAGATTTTTTCTAAAACTCACGCTTTGCCACAAAAAAATTATGTATATATAATAGGTAGGACATAATCTACATTACTAATATGATTATTTATGCACAAAAGTGGAATTTGGTTAGTAAAAACAAAAATAAAAAACGAAACAAAATGGTTTAAAAAAGTACTTTTTAAAAAATTTTAAAAAGGTAAAACAATTTGGAGAAAACTTATAAATAAATAAAAAGGTTAAGTTTAAAATATAAAAATTTGTGGACCAAATTTGAAATAATAATATAATATTTGGATAAATTTGTAAAAGAACTAAACCAAATTCGTAAAAAGAATTAGTGATTAAGATAAAATCTATAAATTTTGGACCAAATTTATAAGAAAAATAAAAATTAGGCAAAAATCATAAAGAAAAGAAAGCATTAGTTGAACCAAAAATGTTGACCCATATCCAACTTTTAAATTTAGATCTATAAAATGGATCTACAAAAATCAAGGTCTGTATGAATAGGTGGCGATAAATGTATGAAATAGTTACCATTCATCAAGTTGGTTTTTAATAGTAACTAGGTGATGCGCGTCGAGTGATGTGGCAAGAGTGCATTATTGACAGGAATATTTTATTATAATGTAAAATTGAAGTATATATTACAAAATATATGTACATTGCTTACAAAAAAGTCCCGCAAAGACAACATCTCGAAAGCATTCAGTCAGTGCACTGTTTCCAATATATGTACAAAGCGATTCAAAAGACATTCAATGTTTTTTTTATATATTAGGCTTTTGCATGGCAATCGAAGGCTTTGTTTGGTTTGTCTCTATATTGGTATTTGAAGAAAGAAAAATAGTGAATATCAGTTATGAATGTTGGATCATAAAAACAGAGTCACCTAAGGTATTCGTGGAATGCAACAACTTTTTTGCAATTGCGGAGGGTGAGGGTAAACATGTGGTCGTAGCTGGAGCCTAGGATCCTAATTTGATAACTGGTGTGATGGGCGCGGGTGGGTTGACAATATTATCAGTTTCAATGCAGGTCGAATCACCATTTGCTACCTAACTTAAAATAATATAATATTACGACATATGCGCCTATTTAGTAAATATCGTACATGCAATTTATTTTAAGAAAAACATGATTTTTACTAGTAATCGCATAACTGATTAGGAGATATATACCAATAATGTTGTAGGTCAACCTTACTATCAATGTCGACTCGGTTATGATCCCTAAAAAATTGTATGAAGGAAATGGATTTCATAATAACTTATTTTGGTGCTTTCTCATACTGATGAATTAGATACCATTGTTTGCTACAAATACCCACATTTCAATTAGGCACTTTAGCAAACAATGGTGTTCTTCTACAATCTCCTCAATGTAATGTTAATCAACACGTAGACCAAATAATCCTAGTAGATAAATAGTTTTGCCAATTCAAGTCATAAATAAACAGAAAAACAAAAAAAAGGTTTATTAGATGACGATTCCATTAAAAATAGGCATATTTAGAGCTCTCTACATACATAGATGTAAGAATTCCTACATTTATAATATATAATCTTTCAGCCCCATAAAACCTCATCACATTTTTCAACTCAGAGCACAAAACATTTGAAATCAACATTTGAACTATGCATTGAAGTAGATGAGAATTGAGAGAGTTGTTAAAAAAGTACTTATGAAATTAAACTAAAAGCTCAAAACTCAACATGGTCAAACCGAAAAATCGAAATAACGTTTTTTAGAGCTAATTACTAAGTTTTTCGACTCCTTTCCGATTTATAACAAAAACTGAACCAAGTGAACTATGTCCATCCCTAAAAATTGATAATACTTTCTTTTGAATGAAAGCATAAAGAAATATAAACATATTATCATCTTCTATGTATCATAATATTTTAATTCATAAAAAAATTCAACATAATCACAAATTTGTTGTAATTTATATAACAAAATTTGGATAAATAGTTTGAAAATTAAAAAATTAAATTGAATTAATATGGTTATATCACATAACATAATTTTACATAAACAATTTAAACATTTGTAATTCTAGCTTCGCCATGTAAAAGTGTTATTCAAAATTTAAAATAAACAACTAAAATGTTAATTCTTTTATCATTTACCGTATTTAATAGTTTGGAAATTACTAAATTAAACTGAATCAATATCGTTATATGGCATAATATTATTTCACATAAACAATTTAAATGTTTGTAATCTCTGACATATAAGGTGGCGTTTGGTTCGCAGAAAGTTTTTGAAGGAATTGGAATCTGTCAAGGAATTGGAATCTATCAGGAATTGGAATCCAATTCCATATTGTGTTTGGTTGGCAGGAAATGGAATTTGAATCCAATTCCATTTTCTGTTTGGTTTTCAGGAAATGGAATTGGAATCCATGTAAATGACAAATTTGCCCTTAATGTTTTTTGCATAATATTTACTTTTTATATAACTTATTGCTAGTGGTGGATGGTAGCGGTGGGTGGTGGTGGTGGGTGACGATGGGTTGTGGTGATGGGTGACGGTGGGTGGTGGTGGTGGGTGATGGTAATGGGCAGTAGTGGTGGTGGTGGTTGGTGACGGTGGTGGTGGTGGCGGTGTATGGCGGTGATGGTGAGTAGTGGTGCTGGTGGCAGTGGCAGTGGTGTGTGGTGGCGGTGGCGGTGGGTGACGGTGGTGGGTGATGGCGGTAGGTGGTGGTGGTGGGTGATGGTAACGGGCATTGGTGGTGGTAGGTAGTGGTGGTGGTGGTGGTGGGTGACGGTGGTTCGTGGTGGCGGTAGGTGGTGGTGGTGATGGATGATGGTAATGGGCATTAGCGGTGGTGGGCAGTGGTGATGGTGGTGGCGGTGGTAGTGGTGTGTGGTAGTGGTGGTTGGTGGTGGCGGTGGTGATGGTTGGTCACGTTGGTGGTGGTGGTAGATGGCAGTGGTGACGGTGGGTAGTGGTGGTGGTGATGGTGGTGGTGGGTGGCGGTGGTGGTGGCGGTGGCGGTGGTGGTGGCGGCGATGGTGGGTGGTGGTGGCGACGGCGGTGGTGGTGGGTGGTGGTGGTCGGTGCATGGTGGTGGTGGTGGGTGAGGGTAGAGGGTTTCAATTTGTGAGGTAACAAAAGGGGTATAATGGTAATCTTGCACATTCCTTCTTCCAAGGGAATTAAATCCTTCCATTCACTGAAAGAATTCATTCCCTCCATTTCAATGGAATTGGAATCCAATTCCTTCACACAAAGCTTGAACCAAACGCAAGAATTCGAAGGAATTGGATTCCAATTCCCTCGAATTCCAACGAACCAAACGCCACCTAAAAGTGTTATTCAAAATTCAAATAAACAATTAAAATGTTTACTCTTTTACCATTTACACTATTTATTTGAGTAAATCGATAAAAGTGTTATTCAAAATTCAAATAAACAACATATGGTTAGTTTAGTGGTGGTGTTAGGATCGAGACACTTAGCATACGAACACGAAACTCACACACTCAGCTCACAAATTAAGAACACAAGAATTTAACGTGGTTCGGTCCAAAACTGACCTACGTCCACGGCGGTAACTAGGAATTTACATTCAACTACATTGTTGTGGTGTGGTACAAATGTTCTCAACTGAATGTCTCTATTTATATGCATGAGAAGGTAATGTGAAATGCATGTATGAACATATTTGATGAGTCTTTAGCCATAACCTTAGACTCACCAACCATTCACCAACCTTGGTTGATTTGTCAAAGCCTTCACATCTAACAATCTCCCACTTGAAGGCTTGAACATTGTAGTCTTTATCTACCGTCCAACTCTTGCAACAATTCTTCAATCTCTCACTTGAAGCCACGGAAGAATCTTCACCTGTGCTTCAACTGTGTATTCCAAAAAACACTTTCCTTCCTAGTTACCCCGGCCTTCTCATCAGTTAACCTGAAAGGCCCGTTAAAACTCCCGTGAGTTTCAACATGTTCGTCATGACTTAAACTGCGCTTGACCCGTTCTCTGTCCCTATCGGCTCCCACTGAAAACGAACTACCGAATCCTGGAACAATCTGAGAACAAACAACAACACTCTCCATATTTAGCAAGTTATCAAAATCGGAGATACTTTTACAGCTGAAAACTGGTTCTAAATCCACTGTCGTCCTGGACCTATGATTGAAACACGACCTATGCTCCCACTGTTGCAAAACCCTGCAACTGAAACAATACTCTGTGCTCTTATTGCCACAACATCCTTCGACTGATTTTTCTGAACCTTTCCATGCTCGTTCAACCTGAATCTTCCTTGTAGCTCTAGGCTTCCTACTTGCAAAAGGTCACCCTCTTCTGCCCATGAGATTTTGTGAACCGGACTTTGTTTCTCTTCTAAACTGGGACGGTCACTCCCTCAGACGGTAATCCGACCATATACAGCGAACATTCATCGTTTACAAGTCTTACCTTTCCAAAGTCTCCAACTTTCAGATTCTGCAGTGCTTCACTGCTGTGGGTAGCGTGAAATGAAGCACCAGAATTCTTGACCCAAGAGTCTTCACTGCCTTCCACTGAGTCCCAATGCATCAAACCCAGACACTTTCTCAGAAGCAGAATTTCCTCTATTTGGACATCGACTCTAAAGAATGTCCACACCTCAACGTCATGAATAACACCGAACTTTCTGATCCCGTGATTACACCTAAGTCTGCTGACTTTCTAATCACTGCTGGATCTACCGAAAACGGATTTTCTCTTAATTACTTGATCTGTTCATCCCATGATCTGTTCTTGAACCCGTGAAACTCTAATCATCGCTGGATTTTTCTGAACGTCTGATCTTCTGTAATTCTCTAATTTTCTCCCTTTACCAATACCACATCTTGAACTTTCTGCATATAATGCCTCAATCTGCATCTTCCACCAACTTTTCAATCTTCACTAAACGAAGCCTTGTCTGAACTTAACGACTGTTCTTCTGAACTCTGTTAAATAATCAACCTATTTAAACTACAGCGGAATACCGAACTGAGAATCAGAAACTGAAAATTTAAACTGAATCGATAAAACCCGACAAACGCTGTTGGCACTGGTTTTCGATTTCTTTAAATTTTTTCTGAGTTCAACTGTTCTTCACAGATTAAATAGAATTTTGATTCAACTGTTCTTGGCTCGTTATTTGCAAAATATAATCCCCACCCAAATTATTTTCTGGCTAAACTGCCCAAAACAAATGTTTGAGTGACTGTTTTGCGACTTTGACAAAGTTGAGGGACCAAACTGCAATTTTCCTGAAGTTCAGGGACTAAACCGCACTTTTCTGAAAGTTCAGGGACCAAACTATAATTTTTCTGAAGTTCAGGGACTAAACTACAATTTTTCTGAAGCTCAGGGACTAAACTGCACTTTTCCTAAAGTTCAAGGACCAAACTGCAATTTTCTAGAACTTCAGGGACTGTTTTGCAATTTTCTGGAACTTCAGGGACCTGTTTTGCAAATTCTTGTACTTCAGGGACCTGTTTTGCAAATTCTGGAACTTCGGGGACCTATTTTGCAAATTCTGGAACCTCAGGGACCTATTTTGCAAATTCTGGAACCTCAGGGACCTGTTTTGCAAATGCTACAGTACCTCTACAGTGTCGTCTTCTCCGGCGAAACTCCGGCGCTACAGTGTCGTCTTCTCCGGCGAACTGGTTTCTTCGGTCACTATTCCGGCGAACGTTTGACCGGCGATTTGGAGGTCTTCCGGTGGTCGAAAAATTCCAAAAAATATATTTTCGGAATCTGCGGAACGAGACCTTTCCAACGGCGTAAACCAAAATCGTTTTTGAGACAAAAAAATTTCTACCCAAAAACAGAAAATCACTCTCTGGAGCTATACCAAGGCTCTGATACCACTTGTTAGGATCGAGACACTTAGCATACGAACACGAAACTCACACACTCAGCTCACAAATTAAGAACACAAGAATTTAACGTGGTTCGGTCCAAAACTGACCTACGTCCACGGCGGTAACTAGGAATTTATATTCAACTACATTGTTGTGGTGTGGTACAAATGTTCTCAACTGAATGTCTCTATTTATATGCATGAGAAGGTAATGTGAAATACATGTATGAACATATTTGATGAGTCTTTAGCCATAACCTTAGACTCACCAACCATTCACCATCCTTGGTTGATTTGTCAAAGCCTTCACATCTAACAGGTGGAATATGGTCTTAACTTTTGTCGTATTTTCGCTATATAGACTAAGCATATGGTTAGTTTTGCCATAAAAATCGTAATGCATTACTTGAAGGCCCGTTTCATGTTGACGACATTTTGAGCAGGGTCCATATGTAGTTTTTAAACCATCCTCCTTTTATAAAAAGATTAGAGTAAATTACAATTTTGGTCCCTGTGGTTTGCTCGGATTTTCAGTCTTGGTCATCCTTTTGGATTTCCACGGTGAGGGTCCCTAAACTACCAATTTTCTTACACTCTTGGTCCCTTGGGCAGGTAAAATGACTAATATACCCTTTTTATTTTCTTTTTCATTTTTTCTTTTGAAATATTATTATTTTGATAATTAAAAAAAAGAAAAATTTGTCTTTGGAACAACTTCATTGCCGACTCGTCCTTTACATACGGGACCCGCCGCCGATCATCTCCTTGGGGCTCATCCCAAGTGCACAATCTTTTTTGCATCTTGATATCCGTTTACTCCACTTGCGTCTCTTTACCTGTTATGAACTCACATCTTCACTGGAACTACAACACCAACGACACCGTCGACTTGGCTTTCCGGCACACCAGAGCAACCAATTCTCAGTGGGTTGCTTGGGCGCTTAACCTCGGTAGGCCCGGCATGCTTGGGTCTCAAGCTCTTGTTGTTGTCACGAGTTCAAACGGATCGATTCAAGCTTACACTTCTGCAGTAACCGATTACGGAAATAATCTACCACCGAGTCCGTTGAGTTTTGAAGTGCCGAGGATAACGGCGGAGAGTGCGGGCGGCGAGGTGGTGATTTACGCCACCATAGTGTTTCCTAGTGGAGGAACTGGGTTTAATTTTTAACCATCAGATTCGATTGCAATTTTTAACCATCAGATTCTGGCCAACCGAACACCAAATCAGAGCACCCGCATCTCCATTTCGTTCAGGTTTTGTTCAATTCGATGGCTTCCGGTGCCAGAACGCTGAAGATCGAGAAATTGAGAGGGAAGGAGGGAGAAATTGGATCTGTATTGGGTCCCTTTGGGTTAGCGACTTGCAGCAGGAGGCAGAGGGATGAATGAGATAGTGAATCGGAGACACACATGGAAGCTAGCAGCAGGGTCGTCCCTTCCGAGGTTGATTTCTCCCGCTGGCGACGAATGAGATAGTGAATCGTCTTCCGCTGCAGTGGTTTTTCCGGGAGGCGATGTCGGCATCTAGTTTTTTGATGCTGCCATTGCACACTTCCAGAACAGAGCACCTGCATCTCGATTTCATTCGGGTTTCAATTCAATTCGATTACGTTTGCGATTTCATTCTGGTTTCAATTCACTTCCAAGTGTTTGCGTTTTTTCTTGCCAAGTGTTTGGTCCGCTCTTTATGGGTTGCGTTTTTGGAGTTCAAAATTTGGTGTGATCTTGTCATGATCTGTTATCTCGTTTTCGGCAAGTTAGTTCAGTTTTTCGGTATTGTTTCCATCGGGAGAGAAAGGGAAGGGGCGATTCTAAAATCAAATCAAAGATGAAAATCAAAATCAAACTTGAGGAGCCAACCACCGATGTATGAAACCAAAGAAAAATAATCAAACTTGAGGATTCAATGAGCATACGAACCTGCAGATCCTCCTGTGACGCAATCCGTCGCACACGAACCTGCAGATCTTCCAGTGGCTCGTCTTCTACCTTCGTCACCGGAGAAGCATGCGGGAAACACTTTGTTTTCTTTTTTTATTTTTTTTAATAATTTAATAAAATTTACATTAAAAAAATGAAAAAGAAATTATAAAGGGGCAGTTTGGTCATTTAACTTGGACGAGGGACCAAATGTGTAACCAAACAACCAGTTCAGGGACCTTGAGCGTGAAAAATCAAAAGGATGACCAATAGTGAAATTTCATGCAAACCACAGGGACCAAAATTGTAATTTACTCAAAAGATTATGTACCTCTTGTAACCCTACACAAAAGAATGTGTTTGATGGCTATTATAATAAATATCACTCTCTAGAAAGAATGTGTTTTATGGCTATTATAATAAATATCACTCTCTAGTTTAATTTCTATGTATTAGCCGACCACTATGATTGTGTGAACCATGTTAATCACTTGTCTTTTTTATATTATTCGCATCTTTGTTATCGTGTGTTTATGTATTTTTTACCATAACAAAATGAGAAACCAAAATCAAGAAATAGTTTCTTTCCTTCTTTTTCAAAGAAAAACAGTAAGTTGAAATCCTCATTTGATCGTGTAAGAAAATATAACCAGGAGTGAGCAACTCTTCATATATTTAATGAAATAATTTTAAAACGTGTATTAAAGTCTAAAAGTAAATAAATTAGAAAATATATTTAATTTCAATATATGTTAACCAAAGAAGAAACTTGCAAAAGAGAAAATGATTTGTTTATCCGAGTGCTAAACGTGATATATTGGACACATGATATATTTTGGTATATTTTCTGTTTTTGTTTGTTTTTCTCGTTTTAATCGTCATCATCAATTTGAATAGTTTTTATTTTTGACTTTTGTTCTCCATCATTTCACTTTTTCAATTTTGTTTTCTTTACCATTTTTGCTTAAAATAAAAAATTAAACACACAAATCGAAGTAATAGACAAACTAACTAAGAAAAACTAAACAAAAAAGGTAATCAAAATGATGGTGAAATATCATTTGCTTGTTTTCTTCGTTTTTCTTCGTTTTATGCTCTTGCTCGTTGATTTGAGTGCTTTTTTTTCTGGTTTCGGAAAATCAATGACAAAGAAATCTTTATTTTAGTTACAAAGAAAAGGCAATTGATAAATTAATCTTCATTTGTTTAAAGATAAAAAAGTCAAGAAAGTAATTAAAAGATTATAAAAATTGATAAAATTATATATCCGTCTAAACCCAGGTATAAATAATATCACTCTTCATTGTTATCTAACTATCAAATTAAGACTATGGCATCTCGTAGATCACAACCCACCACCCTCACTACCTCCACGGGCAAAAGGAGCTTCTCTTCCTCATCCACCTACTCTTCTTCCTTATCTTTTAGATCATCTCAAGTTCCCATAGCCAGAGCTTCTCTTCCTCCTCCACCACCCTCGTTGGCCTTTGCTGATCCGATAATGGCACCCGACCTCACACATTGCGGCCCGCCTGACTTGCCCGAAGGTGCGGTGCCCATAAACTGTTGCCCTCCATCCACGACGAAGATTATTGATTTTAAACTTCCACCTCCATCAAAAAACTTTCGTGTCCGACAGGCCGGTCATCTGGTTAATAATGATTACATAGAAAAATTCAATAAAGCTATCGAGCTCATGAAAGCTCTCCCAGATGAAGATCCTCGTAGTTTCAAGCAACAAGCTAATGTTCATTGTGCGTATTGTGATGGCGCGTATGACCAAGTCGGTTACCCGGATCTGGAGCTTCAAATCCATGGTTCTTGGCTGTTCTTTCCTTTCCACCGGTGTTACATGTATTTTTTTGAGAAAATTTGTGGCAAATTAATCAATGACCCAAATTTTGCAATTCCGTTTTGGAACTGGGATGCACCTGATGGAATGAAAATCCCTGATATTTTCACAGATATGAATTCTCCGTTATACGATACTCTTCGGGATGCCAAGCATCAACCACCGTCTTTGATTGATCTTGACTTCAATGGTTCTGACAATGATCTTATCCCGTCGAAACAAATATCTACAAATCTCTCAGTTATGTATAGACAAATTGTGTCTAGTGCGAAGACTGCTAGTCTTTTCATGGGTAGTCCTTATCGTCCAGGTGATGATCCTTTCCCTGGTCCCGGCTCGGTCGAGAACGTACCCCACAATACGGTTCATTTCTGGACTGGAGATAGGAATCAGCCAAACAGTGAAGACATGGGTAGCTTTTATTCTGCAGCCAGAGACCCTATTTTCTTTGCACATCATGCCAATATCGATAGAATGTGGTCAATTTGGAAAACGCTAGGTAGAACAAGGAGGGATTTTAGGGATAAAGACTGGCTTGATTCTTCGTTCTTTTTCTACGATGAGAACGCTGAGTTGGTTCGAGTCAAGGTGAGGGATTGTCTAGACTCCAAGAATCTAGGCTACGTTTATCAAGAGGTAGATATACCATGGCTAAACAGCAAACCTGAACCACGACGGAAAATGGCTTTAAGCAAGATCAACAACATACCCTTTGCAAAAGATGTTTTCCCAGCAACTCTTGACAAGGTGATCAAGGTGCTGCTTCCACGTCCTAAGAAATCCAGGAGTAAGAAACATAAACAGGAAGAAGAAGAGATTTTGGTGATCGAAGGGATTGAACTGACGACAGACAAGTTTGTGAAGTTTGATGTTTTTGTGAACGATGAAGATGACGAGACGAGGGCCACCGCCGATAACACGGAGTTCGCCGGAAGTTTCGTGAATGTTCCTCATAAGCATGGTAAAAATATGAAAACGAGGTTGAGGTTAGGGATAAGCGAGCTTTTGAAAGATTTGGGGGCTGAAGATGATCACATTGTGTTGGTGACATTGGTGCCCAAAACAGGTGCCGGAATTTCCATTGAAGGGATCAAAATCGATTATGAAGAAATCGGATTCTTGTCATCACTATAAAATAAATTTTTCTGTAGGCATATGGTAAGCGTTCTTTGGGTCGATCACAGATTTTCGGCCCCGTCGTTTCGTTTGGGGCTGAAGGTAAGGGTTCTTATGATCGAGAAAGATGTTATCTTGCTTTATGTGTATTACCATATAAAATAAATTTCGTGATCAGATATTTGATTACGCACGTTTAGCATGTTGATTGTAAGTTTGTAACATGAAATCACCTACTTGCAAATATATATATATATATATATATATATATATATATATATATATATATATATATATATATATATATATATATATATATATATATATATATATATATATATATATATATATATATATATACTAAATATCAAATGGGAACCAATATTTTTCTATGAACCGTAGGAACTTTTTTACTGAAATTTTTTTTTCAAAAAAAATGACATAATACACCTAATCGCATATATTTAAGACCTTTTGTAAAAAAAAAATTGAAAAAATAATATATATACACGAAATGTGCACATATGCACGAAACGTGATCATATACACATGTGCGAAAAAAATGCATATATGCACATTTCGTGTATACATATTATTTTTCAAATTTTTTTTGATAAAAAGTCTTAAATATAAGCGACTAGATGTATTATGTCATTTTTTTTGAAAAAAAAATTTCAGTCAAAAAGTTCCTACGGTTCCTAGGAAAATATTGGTTCTTCCTTGAAACGGACTCCATATATATATATATATATATATATATATATATATATATATATATATATATATATATATATATATATATATATATATATATATATATATATATATATATATATATATATATATATATATATATATATATATATATATATATATATATATATATATATATATATATATATATATATATATGTGTGTGTGTGTGTGTGTGTGTATATACATACATATATATATATATATATATATATATATATATATATATATATATATATATATATATATATATATACATATACACACACATACCTGTATAAAGAACCGATCGGGTGAGGACTCGTTAGGACACCTTAAAAAAATTGAAAAAAAATAAAAATAATATAAATAATAAAATGGATCATAGTACTATATTGGAGAAAAAAAACTTTTGGATCATTATTTTTTTTATAATGAAACAATGATCAAAAAACAAAAAAAAATTGGATCATTACTGTTTCTCGATGATCCAAAATTTTTTTTCCAATTTTTTTTTGCTAATGATATAGTATAATTCTTGATTTTATGATTTGTATTTTTTATATTTTTTTCAATTTTTTTAAGGTGTCCTTACGAGTCCTCACCGAAAAAAGATTCTTCACCGGAATGGAACCCTACCTATATATATATATATATATATATATATATATATATATATATATATATATATATATATATATATATATATATATATATATATATATATATATATATATATATATATATATATATAGAGAGAGAGAGAGAGAGAGAGTAAGTATTGTGTGAATGAATGACGAATTTTGGGCCATTAGATCAAAAAAATGGAGGGTTATGATCAAGAATAGCTTGATGGTAATTAAAAGGAAAAAATTAATTACTTTCTAAATTAAAATGGCCAGAAGGGTAAATCAGACTTTTTGGTTTTAATTAAGTGGCGTATTTTAAGGATGTTAGGAAGTAGCGTGTTTTAATGATGTCAGTTACGTACCATTACATCCACAGACTACCGTTCTCAAAAGAATACACTCTCATTCTCAGAGAATGCTAAGTTACGTACCATTACATCCACAGACTACCGTTCTCAAAAAAATACACTCCCATTCTCAGAGAATACTATAGAAAAGAACTTACAGTTGTTATTTTTTCCTATTCTCTGATAATGCTATGCATATGTCGAGAATGCTAACACTCATTCTCAGATAATAGAGTTACTAAAACACAAAACCAATAAAAACTAACACCCAATTCTCAAAGAATGGACTTACCAAAACACAAACCAATAAAAAACTAACACCCATTCTCAGAGAATGTGATAGTAAAACAAAAAAATACACACTAATTCTTAAAGAATATGAGTATCGACACTACCATTCTCAAAGAATGTGAGTTTCCAAGTTCTACTTTAAACTCGTGTAAGGATTTTTACTCTGTCTTCCTTTTCGCTTTCCACCTCCAATAATCATGTTGCCGTTTTTTTCACCACCAGCGAAGACTACAGTCCGCTGATTCATCTTCGCCTATCACCGTGGTCTCCAACAATAAAAATCATAATCAATTACCTTCTACAATCAGACCCGCATCTCATCTTCGTGCCAGAAATTCATCATCATCAATCAACATTTGCAGACATTAAATCTCATATAATACGATTGAATTCGAAAAAGTTATATTTTCTTAGAATTATGGAGTGCATAACATGCCTATCACTTGCCTGCCATAGACGATTGAAAAAATAATAATAAGTTAA
This sequence comes from Cichorium intybus, assembly GCA_023525715.1. NCBI lineage: Eukaryota > Viridiplantae > Streptophyta > Magnoliopsida > Asterales > Asteraceae > Cichorium > Cichorium intybus. The sequence goes on along the minus strand of CM042016.1, from coordinate 24,355,405 downwards.
AGAACCATCTATAAAAGTTAATGATAAAGAAGGGAGAAAAATATTTGTTAAACTAAAAAGGATTAAACACGGATATTATGCCATGCATATCCTGTATTTCTTGTAATCATTATAGTTCTTGTAATTCTGATGCACTTTTGTAATTTAATAATTCTTGCACATTTCGTGTTTTATAGTTTATTAATTAATAATTTTTCTAATACTTAATATTGTATAAAATGTAAATGTAATAGATTACAGTAAATTAATAACGTATATAAATTTTAGAATGCATTTGATTAATAATGTTCACATGCCAAGACTTAACAGGGTGTACTTTTGGCATAATTGCACACCCATTCTTGGAGTTTTGGTTGGTTGCGGACTTAAGATGCTTGAAGATAAACTTGGTAATTGTATTGTAAATCAGTAAATTTGTGTGTGTACAAATGAGGAGGACAGGAGGCCTTTATATAGAGGCTTTCCTGGAATACAAAGAGACATGGAATACCAAGGGTCAAGGAACCCAAGGGTCATGGAATACCAAGGGTCATGGAATACCAAGGGTCAAGGAACCCAAGGGTCATGGAATATAATTATCTAATATTCCCCCGCAAGCTAAGGCCGGGTAGCGACCTGTAGCATGGACCGAATGGCTTCAAACGGCTGGGATGATAGAGGTTTCGTAAACACATCTGCAATTTGATCATCTGTGGAAATATGCTGAACTGACAGTTTCTTTCTATCAACCTTTTCTCTGACAAAGTGAAAGTCAACTTCAATATGTTTTGTGCGAGCATGAAACACTGGATTGGCTGTCAAATACGTGGCTCCTAACTTGTCACACCATAAGATTGGAGCAGTAGCCATAGGAACTCGTAGTTCACGAAGAAGGGCTTCTGGCCAAGTGATTTCAGCTACAGTATCTGCTAGGGCTTTATATTCGGATTCCGTTGAAGACCGAGAGACGGTTTTCTGTTTTCGAGCTGACCAGGAGACAAGGTTCGAGCCAAGATATATAGCATATCCCCCGGTGGATCGACGGCCATCTGGACAACCAGCCTAGTCAGCATCCGAGAAAGCAGTAAGGAACGGAGAATGAGCATCAGTGTAAGCATGCAAGGTGGAATCTGAAGATTGTTGGATTAAGAGACCATAGTCAACAGTGCCTTGTAGATACCGGAGAATCCGTTTAACGGCAGACCAGTGATTTTCAGTAGGAGCATGCATGAATTGGCAGACTTTGTTGACTGCATAAGTGATATCTGGGCGTGAGAGAGTGGCATATTGAAGAGCACCCACCACTTGACGATACCGAATGGGGTTCTCAAAGAGAGAGCTGTCACCCAACGAGAGATTGGTAGTGGATGTAATGGGCGTCGAGACAGGCTTGGCTTGCGAGAGGCCTGCCTTCTGAAGGATTTCCAAGATGTATTTCTTTTGAGATAACAACAGATCTGCGCCCTTACGAGCAACTTTAATGCCAAGAAAATAGGAAAGAGTTCCCATGTCTTGGATAGCAAAGGTCTGGCTCAAGCTTTGAATGATGCGGTTGATCGTTGTTGGATTGTTGTCGGTCACGATGATGTCGTCAACGTACACAAGCATGTAAAGAAGGGTGTCATTGGGGTTGTAGATAAAAAGTGATGGATCGGTTTTGGAGCCTGCAAATCCAAGAGAAAGTAAGGCTTTGGATAACCGATGAAACCAGGCACGGGGTGCTTGCTTGAGCCCGTATAGGGATTTGTGGAGCAGGTAGACATGATCCGGCTTTTGTGGATCAGTAAAGCCCGGAGGTTGGCGTAAGTACACTGTTTCCTTTAGATCACCATGTAGGAAGGCGTTCTGAACATCCAGTTGACGAAGAGGCCATCGTTGGGTGACGGCAAGAGAGAGCACCGTACGTACGGTGGTAAATTTGACTACCGGGCTAAATGTCTCATGGTAGTCAATGCCGTGTTGTTGATTGAACCCTTTTGCAACAAGACGAGCCTTGTACCGCGTGATAGCTCCTGTCTGGTCCTTTTTTATTCTGTACACCCACTTACAATCAACCACATTAGTGTTAGCAACTGGTGGGACTAAGGACCAAGTACCATTCCGTATTAAGGCCTCGTATTCCTCGGCCATGGCCTTTCGCCAGTGAGGGTCTTTGTTGGCAATAGAAAAGGTGGTGGGTTCGGTTGGCGTGGAAGCGTAAGTGTGATAGGCGGAAGGGTCGTAAGGGACCCTCGGCGTTGGATGAGGCCGGAGGTTGGGAGGGCAGACACGGGTGGGAGGGGCAGTTGTGTCTGACGGAGAGGAGGGAGGAGAGATAGTTGTATCTGGTTGAGTGTTTTGGGAAGAAGAGGAGTGGGGTTCTGGGTGTCGACTATATGTTTGAAAAGGAACGGAGGGTGGGATGGATGTGGTGGTTATAGGTTGAGATGTGGGGGTGGAAGGGGATGGATTTGGAGAAGTATCATGTGGGATGGATGGATTAGGATAGCTTGAGTAGTAAGGGTTGGAGGACGAAGGAGGTGAGGGAGAATAATGGGAAGAGTTGAGATATGGAAAAGAAAGTTCATTGAAGCGAACATGACGAGCGATGTAAAGACGATTTGTGGTAGTGTCAAGACATCGATATCCATGATGAGAGGGACTGTAGCCAAGAAAAACACAGGGTGTGGAACGAAAATCCATTTTGTGTTTGTTGTAAGGTCGAAGATGTGGAAAGCATAAAGATCCAAAAACATTTAAAAAGGAGAAATCAGGGTGTCTTTTCAAAAGGAGTTCGAATGGGGAGATGTTTGATAGATTGCGAGAGGGCATGCGGTTAATAAGGTAGACCGCGGTGTCGAAAGCAAAGTGCCAGAATTTTGAAGGGACGCCAAATTGAGAGAGAAGGGTAAGCCCGGTTTCCACAACATGTCGATGGCGTCTTTCGACAAGACCGTGTCAGGAAGCCATGTTGAAGATTGTTGCAATCGATAGTCAGCAAAGTTTGCTGAAGGTGGCGGTCGTGATCTCATGGTGGAGGGATCACGGTTAGGACACTGAGATGGTATGTGGCCAATACCACATCAGTTGCATGTGCCATAGACCGTTTTTTGGGTGGATGCCCAGCTGAACTGACTTTTGTTTCCTCCTGATTGATTGTTGTTGTTGTTGAAGGAGCCTCGCCCGCGGCGATTTTGCGAGCCACGTCCCCAAGAATTTTGAGATCGGGAAGCGAAGAATGCTTGTGTAGATGGCTAATTTAGAGGTTGGAGCTGAAGGCCAAGCTGAGACACAAGTTGTTGAAGGGCTTGTAGCGGGTCCGACTGGGAGCTGGAAGCCGTGGCTGGTCGGCTTGTAGTGGTAGTGAAGGCTTGAGTTGGAGGAACAACGGGAATGGATTTCTTCAGCATGTAGTCATGATCAGATAGAAGCCCATGGAGTTCGGCAAACGCAAGCGGGGATTGCCTACCAAGAAGTGACGATTTGAGGCCATTGTATTCCTCACGAAGCCCGGAGATGACAAGCATAACCAGATCTTTGTCTTTGACTAGTTCGCCAATGTTGGCAAGGGCTTCCGCATATTCATGTGCCCGTGTGAGATAGGCGGAGGTAGTTTCGTCATTTTTCATCTCGATCTTGAGAAGCTGGGTCTTGAGAGTGTATTCTCGTGAGGACGTGTGTGGGGCATAGGCTCGTTCAAGGGAAAGCCAGAGGTTTCGAGATGTGTTACCTTGAACATGAGGAAAAGAAGCTTCTGAAATAGTAGAGATGATGAGCATTCTGACATGAGCATCGTTAGCCAGCCATGTAGTGTAGTTGGGATTCGGTTGAGGCGGCTTGGGTGGATCAGCGGGAACGGTTGGCAATGGGCATAGAATGGTACCGTCAACATAACCGATTAGGTTGTTTGTGATAAGAAACGGTTGGATCATTGTTTTCCAAATACCGTAATTTGTAGGGAAAGTGTAAAAGCAAATTTATGAGAATTGTGATATGTCTATTCAGCAGTTGTGAAGGCATTGATCTGAGCCATTGGAGCAGCCGATCAGATGCAGGGAAGAAGAAGATTAGGCGGCAGCTTTGTGGCTGCCGGCGGCGGCTAGGGTTGTGGGCGGCAGTTTTGTGACTGCCGGCGGCTAGGGTTTTTAGGGTTAGGCGGATCTGATACCAAGATAAACTTGGTAATTGTATTGTAAATCAGTAAATTTGTGTGTGTACAAATGAGGAGGACAGGAGGCCTTTATATAGAGGCTCTCCTGGAATACAAAGAGACATGGAATACCAAGGGTCAAGGAACCCAAGGGTCATGGAATACCAAGGGTCAAGGAACCCAAGGGTCATGGAATATAATTGTCTAATACTGGAGAGCAGCAATTGGAGGCCATACTTTTCAAGCAGGTGTTTCATTTAAGAACAAAAGGACATATATGATTAAAACCAGTTACTAACAAAGATACGCAATTAAAAAGAATAATTTTGCAACTGATTATGTTTCATAGTCATAGATATTTTGGATCAGGTCTTCGTTCATAATTAAAGTCTACTTTTTTCTAATCTTAATTTCGATCATATAACATCTCATAAACTATTGTTCTTCAACGAAAGTCAACTCCCCCAACAATATTACCCTATATTAATATGACCAAATGTCGATGTAAATTCTTTTAAGGAATTATCAATCATATCCTATGTCATTCGACAATAGATCTAAGAAATATGACATTAGATCTAAGGAATAAAGATTATGCATTCACCATTAATGAAAATTTGGGATCGACAGGGTAAAACAAAGACTAAACCTGGGAATGAGCCATGTAATAAGTGGATAGCAATCTCTTTGAACTTTAAAAATTCAAGTACATTTTTTTTGCCAAAAATTGTTCAAGTGCAAGTAGCAAAACTAGCCAACATATTGAACCTTAATTAAAACCTTAGATTGGTAGATCATCTGCATCAATTAATCAACTGTTTCGACTTACCGGTGCAACGGTCATCGACACCAACGAATTGGACGCCGGTCAACGATTTGAACGCCGGTCGGGAGCTCGCCGTTGGGGCCACAGAAGGAGACGATGCTACAAAAGGCTTGGACGCTCGGTGTAGGAGGGAGAGGTCGACTAGGATTTACGTATAAGAAGATATATAGGGAGAGAGAGAGAGAGAGAGATAATTTAGGAATTACGTGATTAGGGATAAAATTAAAATAGAATTAATTAATTACTATGTTAGTTTCCTATAATGCCATTTATAAATGATTGGACCAGAATAGGTCCTACATTCACACAATATTTAGAAAATGTATTCGAACATATATATATATATATATATATATATATATATATATATATATATATATAGAGTTAGTATTAAATACAATTCTTAAATACAGTGTGATTGTAGAACCTAACATGGACCATTAAATCAATAAAATCAATGGCTGTAAATAAATGACATTTTTAAATGAAAATCATAGAATGCGCGTGTATTTAAATGAAAAAACCCGGTTAAGGGTAAAAGAGTAAAAATCCCCAAAACCCATAACAACGGAATGTACGATACGCATGCTAGAATCACGGACACAATGCGGTGGTGGTTTTTGACGCCGTTTGCGGCTGCCGGAGGCGACAGAGATGGTCGTCGGCGACGCTGTTGGTCGGGAACGGGACTCTGGAATTCCACATATTGATTATCAGAGAATGAACTTGTAAAATTGTTGTTGACGTAAAAAAATAGTTACGTAAGAGTTTTCAAAGTCTATTCTCGGAGAATGGACTGATTATATATGTTTACAGAGGGCTGGGAACTGCTATATGGAAAGCCTCATTCTCTGAGAATGAACGTGGACCATTCTCATGAACGTGAAGGAATGCTACTGCATTTTTATAGACATTCATCCCCATTCTCTGAGAATGCCCCATTCTCTGAGAATGCCCATTCTCTGAGAATGAATGTGAACCATTCTCATGAACGTGAACGACTGCTACTGCATTCTCATAGACATTCATCCACATTCTCTGAGAATGCCCATTCTCTGAGAATGAACGTGAACCATTCTCATGAACGTGAACGACTGCTACTGCATTTTCATAGACATTCATCCACATTCTCTAAGAATGCCTTTCCAAAACCCAGAAGAAAAAAAAAACGGAGATCGATTTTTTTAAACCTGCAAATTAGACCGATTGCTTCAAAATCGACTTGATCGTGCTTCAATTTGCTTCAATCGAAAGTTCAAATATGCTTCAATCTGCTTCCAATCGTTAAGTAGCTATCCAAAGTTCCAATTTTCTTCAATCGATGCTTGAATTTGCTTCTGTCGGCGTGAATCTGCTTCCGTCGGCGTGAACGTGCATCGGAGAGGGAAAGCGTGTGGTGCTGCTATGGTTCGTTCGATCCGGTGTGGTGGCGATGGTAGTGACGGCCGCCGGATTAGGGCTGAGAGAAGCAGGCTCGTGGAATGAAGAATGGGGGAAGGGTATTCCGATCGTGCCCTTGTGAAATCGATTGATATTATTAGGTCGCACAGTCGCACAGTATTTAGAAAATGTATTTGAACCTACATCTATATATATATATATATATATATATATATATATATATATATATATATATATATATATATATATATATATATATATATATATATATATATTATTGTATATTTAAAATAATTATAATATAATATAACAATTTAATATAAAAATTATAATTATTTAAAGTTAATAATATAGTTATTAATAACATATATCTTAATATTTTAATTACTATTATCATATTTTACGCGATTTAGGAACATTTGCTTAGTTTTTAATAAAGTGATAATCCTAAATCTTAGCAGTTAGCAAGATGCATTTAATAATCATGACCCGACATAATGTCTTCACCCGACCCAACAAAATGATTTAACCCGATCCAACTAAGCTTACTAGTAGCTCCACTATGTTCTCGTAAAACCCTAAAATCGGACCACTCACCCACCAAATATATTCCTTTGCCATTTCCCCCAAATTCTTAGAAAGAGCGGGAAACATACGCATACATAGATACACATTAAACACACTCGCTTCAATTTCACAATCGCATTTTGCAAAAGTCGTTAAAAATGGAGAACATGATCGATCAAGATCAGCAGTGGCTGATCAACTCACTGAATGCTACTCTTGATACAAATCAACAAGCTCGATCTTTCGCAGAGGCGTCTTTGAATCAAGCCTCCGTTCAGCCTGGTATATTTATAATTGAATTCTATAAATTGTTTGATATTCCATGTGGTGTATTTCTCATTACTGCTGCAATTATTCTTTTTTCTACTGTTCAACTTTTTGGTCTTAAGGTCCATCGTGCTTTATTAGTGTTTAATTGTTGGGTAATAGTAATCTGGAAAAGGATCTAAGTATTACAAGTTCGTAAACAAGAAGCCAAATGATGTTTTTAGGCATAAGAAATCAAAGATATGATTAGAAGGGGTATCGGAATTATGTTGAGTGAGGCAGTGAAGGATAAAGTGTAAGTCTATTTCTTAAATTATTCTTACACACTAGCAATTTAATCAATTCTGACAAACCTTTTGTCTACTAATTAGGCTAATTGTTCGTAACAACCAAAATGTTTTAGTTCGTTTTGATTGACTTCATCATAACTTATATTAATAATGACTGTTCTTGCAAATGTTTGAAGGTTTTGGAAGTGCTTTATCCAAGATTGCTGCTAACAGGAATCTTCCACTAGGATCTCGCCAAATATCCTTTTGCCATTGTAAACAAAGTTCTACACTGTCTTCCTTTTATTAAATCAGTTCTATGAGTTTTGTGTCACATTATTCACCTCATTTTCAATGCAAAACATGAAAGAATAATCTTTTCTTGAATAATGACATGTTTCACATTCTTACCATTGGTCAAATCTTGGATGGTTGAATTCTCCTCTATCCTATATTTTTTAATGAGTAAATTACACGAATGGTCCCTGTGGTTTGGGGTAATTTGCACGTTTGGTCACTAACCTTTTTTTTAAACTCAGACAGTCCCTAACTTTTAATTTTGTTGCACGCTTGGTCCCTAATAGATGTAAAAAGACTAACTTACCCTTAATAATTTAGTTTTTACTTTTCTTTATATTATTTATTGTATTTTAATTAAAAAAAAAACAAAACAAAAGTCTCTCTCTCTATCTCTCGCTGTGTGTGTCTCTCTTTTTTAGCTACCACCGGTAACCTCTGACAACCACTGTTCCGGTAACCTACGACAACCACTGTTAGCTTACCACCGGCACCAAATCAAACATCGGGTAATCAAAAACCATCGTTAGTGTTCAGCCAGTAATCAAAAACCAAACCAATACCTATAATCAAAACTAATCAAAATCAAAACCTGAAATCAGTATAGAATTTGATTTTAGAATCATTTGTAGAAACTGTAAATCAAAACCAAAACCAAAATCAAAACCAAACCTAAACCTAAACCTAAACCCGATGAAAACAAAACCAAAATCAAACCTTGTATCCAAATCAAAACCTCAGAATCAAACCTCAAATCCAAATTGTAATCAAATCTCGTATCCAAATCGAAAACTCGCAGATTCATAACATTTGATTAATCAGAAACAAACCTAAGAATCAAATCAGCTTCACGTGCGGTCCAGATCGGGGGTGGTGGTTTCCAACGAAGGAGGTTAAACAGAGAAGTGAAGCGGTGGAGATAGTGCATCAGTGGTTCCCGACGGCGACAGGTTGGTGGCGGTAATGGGGGCCGTAACAGGTTTAACTTGAAATAAAAGTCGATAGGATGGGATTCGTGTGCAAGTGTGGAGACACCGAAGTAATTTGTGTGCAAGTCCATCAAGAAGGTCGTAACAGGTTCAACCCTTCTCCGATCTGGTGAGGATGAAGATAGATTCTCAATGACGTGCTAAATGGAGTTTCATCACCTACAAATCGAGCTTCGTGGGCTGTAACACCACCATCTAACTTCCGCCCCTCTATCCCTTGTGCAGGCCGCCATCAATCCCCACCCGCATCCGGTATATCATCATCGGCTAACAGCAACTTGCAACACCACCATCGAACCCATCGCAGGTCTCCTCCAACAGCACCATCGAACCCATCACAACTCCTCATCGGTAGGAATAGAAATTCCAGATTCAGAGATTTCTCAGACCCTAAATCAATGTGAATCCAGACCAAGTAATTTCATTGATGCTTAATTTAGGGCTTGTGAAAGAGGAGATAGAGAGTAACTGATGAGTGTTACGGGGGAGAAATGAGAGCTAAGGGAATGGAGAAGCGGTGGAGGAGATAGCCGGAGATGGAGGTTGTGGGTGTTTAGAAAACGTGAGAGATGAAAGTGGGAATCGAGACCGTAGGAGGTTTAGGGCTAATGGGGTAATTGTATTTTTTTTATCTGAAAATAATAAACAAATAAAGAAAAAATAAAAATGAAATTGTTAAGGGTAAAATAGACTTTTTATGTCTGGGAGGGACCAAGCGCGCAACAAAACTAAAAATTAAGGACCGTCCGAGTTAAAAAAAGTTTTAGGGACCAAACGTGCAAGTTACCCTATACCACAGGGACCATTCGTGTAATTTTCTCTTATTTAATTTGCTAAAAAGAATTACAATATTGCCACTTAAGACCTAGAATGAGTTAATTACAATTTTGGTCCCTATACTTTCTATATTCAATAATTATAATCTCAGTCACCGTAGTTTATAATTTATAATAATTATAGTTTTGGTCCTTATAATTTATTTTAAGATAATTACAGTTCTGACACTTGTAGTTTTTAATTTGCATAATTATAGTTTTGGTATCTATAATTACAGTTTTGATCCTTTTGTCCATAAAATTTATAAGATTTACAACATTGTCATTTAAGACCTAAAATGAGTTAATTTCAAATTTTGGTCCCCAGACTTTTTATATTCGACAATTCCAATTCCAGTCCATGCAATCGATGTTTAATATAGTTTTGATCCCTATAGTTTTTAATTTGCATAATTATAGTTTTGGTAGCTATAATGTTTAATATGTTTAATTACAGTTTCGACCCATATAATTGCTAATTATAGTTTTAGTCCATATACTTTAATTTTAGTGATTACAATTTCAGTCCATGTAGTTTATAATTTATAGTAATTATAGTTTTTGTCCGTATAGTTTTTAATTTTGAATAATTATAGTTTTAGTCATTGTAGTTTTTATTATGCATAGTTATAGATTAGGACCCAATATGTTTTAAGTTTTATTAATTACAACTTCGGTCCCTATAATTTTTTTTAATGATAATTACAGTTTTTTAGAAATCGAATCTACATATTAATAAATTTGAAGAGAGAATTTTGGTATGTATTTTTTAATTTGCTTTAACTACAGCTTTGGTCCCCATAGTTTTTAATTTCAATAAGTATACTTTTGGTTCATGTAGTTTTCAATTTGCATTAATCATTGTTTTAGTGTACGTAGTTTATAAGTTAGGATAATTACAGTTTTGGTCTTTATAGTGTATAATTTGCATTAGTTACTTTTTGGCCCTTGAGTAACAGCGATATTATAAAAATGGTCCTTATGTAATAGCGATATTACATATATAGCAATTATGTAAGAGAATTATATAGTATTGGTCGATGGTTTAATATCAAAATCACAAAAATATTTTCTGTGTAAGAGAGCATTACGTAAATGGTCTTGAATATATACGATTAATAAACCCGCCGCAACACGCAGTCTTCACCACTAGTTGTGTTTAAAACTCGTGTACTCGCAAGACAATTCATTTTCTTGTGTATTCCTTTTAAAATGACATGTGTCTCAAGTAACAAGTACAAAGTAGAAGTTCAACGGTAGACAGCTTTCATGAAAGACTTAATATACTGGGGATTAGCTAGAGTGAAGCACTAGAGGACCATGTACTTTATAATAATCATTTATAATTATTTAATGCTTCTCTCTATGGTTTTTGATTGTAACACCCGTTCGATTTATGTTTTATTGCAGTTAGAAAAAAGCGAAAAATTGGACCGTATTTCTGCTGGACATTGACATCACGGTTAATGATGTCACATTTTTGCTAATTTTCGATAATTAAAGTTGGCGTGTTACATTAAACATATTTAACGCATGAAAATGAATGGTAACTAAGGGACCAACACCGATGGATTTTGAAACCACGAGAACCATTGGCATTGATATTTGAAAATAAGATCAAAATTGCAGATACATGAACCTATATTGACCAAAATTGTAATTTACTCTTATTTAATTTAAGAAGTTTTGAACGTTTACTTCCTTCTAAAAAAGCATTATCATATTAATTATATATTTCAACAACTAACTATGTCTAAAAGACCTATTGGTTTTAAGAATTTTCGGACCCCATAAATGTACAAAGGTGTTTGAAAAAAAAATAATAATCTACATTTCTACTCATCTTATTACATAATATAGGTAATGGAACAATAAACGTTAAATTTATGTGGCATATAACATAAGTTATTATAAAATACGTAATATTATTGCATTTTCTAGTACTTTAATATTAAAAGTACAAATCGTAATCGAATATAGTCTTAGTGTGATGGGCATGACAAAATTCATATGCTAAAACTAAGCTTCCATCCATCCTTTTAAGCACAAACCTTTCAACCAAAACATAACAACCAAATCTCTTCCACCTACCAGTTCCTTCGAACTTCTCCTTCCTATTAACACTCTCTATTCTTTTCTCCGTACTTCCAACCCATCCAAATCTTTCTTCTTCCCACTTAATTCTTTCGACAATCTCTCTATTCAACCCTACAAATTCTTCATTCTCATTATCACCCTCACGACAATTAAACCATATCACTCCATTATCTAACATGTTTCTCTCATCCCATACGGCCTCCCTACAACCGTCACCAATGAAAACGGCTTCGGTAGGAAATGAAGCTTCAATATACACAACACTTCCTTTATTATTATGCTCATTTTTTTGTTCAAAAACTTGTTTCCATTTTTGTTCTAGTGTCATTTCATAAAAGATAGATGCTTCCACTTGGTCGGTCAATCTACCTTCTTTGATGAACATGAAAGGACAATACCACTTACCAACAACTACCGAATTAGAAGTTTTGGTCGAGTGTGGGAATCTAAATTCAGGGAGACGTGAACGAAGCGCATCGTTAATTCCTTTTGCTTCATGTAACTCAAAGTTTTTAGGTGCATTGGTGTATATTTCCCAACCTTTTTTCCTTAAGAAATTTGGAGGGTAACCGTCTCCCATGATAGATCTTGCATAAAAGATACCATCATCTTTAAAAAATGTTTTGTAAGGAATGATCTCAAATTGTTGGTACATGTCATGTGGGTCCAATGGCCTTGGTTTTACATCGATGACACAATTACACAAACAACATGACATCATGTCTTCCTCTTTCGAACATGCAAACGCTTCGCTGTAAAACATTTTTGTTAGTTTATTTGACATCAATGGTATTACGTGTGTGTGTGTGTGTATATATATATATATATATATATATATATATATATATATATATATATATATATATATATATATATATATATATATATATATATATATATATATATATATATATATATATATATATATATATGTGTGTGTGTGTGTGTCCATATATATATATATATATATATATATATATATATATATATATATATATATATATATATATATATATATATATATATATATATATATATAGATGTAGGTTCAAATACATTTTCTAAATATTGTGTGATTGTAGGACTAATTCTGGACCAATCATTTGTGAGGGGCACTTTAGTAAATTAGTATAATAATTAATTATATTTATTTTCCCTATTTACCAATTTCCTTATTATACGATCAGTTATTTTCTCTCTCCACCATCATTCTCTCTCTCTCTCTCTCTCAAAACCCTAACCCCAAATCAAACCCGAAGATGGTAAAGGCAGCGATTGGAGATGGAGGTGGTGCAATCGACGACGAAGAACAGCGACGATGAAGAACGGGGAGAAGCGTGGAGCGATCGACGACGGCTATCGGTGCACGCACACACATTCGTTCTCACGGATTTGCAGTCGCAATCATCGAAGAGACGGAGGTAGTGCAATCGCAAACACGCACACCTCGATCGGAATTCAAAAAGTATATGCAATCACAAACACCACACGCATACGTCGATTTGGTGTGGGAGACGGGGGTGGAGTAAAATCAGGATGTCGACAAAGGTTTCGCTTGGAAAAAAAATGTGATTATCTGAGAATAGTTCATATCTTCTTTCTTCTGGAGAATTAGAAAACCAAAATAAATAGTATTCTCTGAGAATAGTTCACATCTTCTTTCTTCTATAGAATATTCTCTGAGAATAGTATGTGTTATGGCAAGAATAAAGTGCATTCTTTGAGAATGAGTTATGTGTTATGCCAAAACAAAAGTACGTAACTGAAAATAGTAGTGTATTCTTTGAGAATTTGAGTGTATTTTATGACCCATTCTTTGAGAATGAGAGTCATTCCCAGTTGAACATAACTGTCTGCATCTTTTGTGTACTCCATTCTTTGAGAATGAGAGTCATTCTTTGTATACCATTCTCTGAGAATGTGTCTGCTGGTGGTGCACCATATTTGATACTGAGAACAGACAAATATATAAAACCCAAAATACTCATTCTTTGAGAATGAGAGTTATTCTTTTTGTACCCAAGTGATGATGTTCTTCCCCAGAAATCGTAAAATAAAGGAACCGAAATTAAAAGCACGTTCCGTCATTTTTGTTTCGATCTTCAAAATTGAATCGAAAAAAATACCGTTTCCTTATTTGTAGGTATATTAAAATGCCCATTATACCCTTAATCAGATTATTTTAATTATTTTTATTTAAGTATTTCATTTTAATTACACAAATGCCACTATCATCTAAGCCCTTGATTTTTTCAATTTAATGGTCCAGAATTGGTCCTACAATCACACAATAATTACCAAATGTATTTAATACTAACTATATATATATATATATATATATATATATATATATATATATATATATATATATATATATATATATATATATATATATATATATATATATATATATATATATATATATATATATATATATATATAATGCAAATTTAAAGGTGACAAAGTTCTAATCTATACATAGGCCAGGGGCGAGTTTGCGTTTTACTTACTCGCGGGATTTAGTGACAAAGATATTCAATTATATGAGACGTGTTTATCAAAATACTATATATTTTCGATAATGATGGTTTGAGGTGTGTACGACTGAATTTGAAGGATATTCCATAGATGCCAAGTCAAATCTATGCAGTGTAAAAGTATTTCTCTTATTAATTCTGTCAAAAAAACCTATAAGTTTTCAGGAAACAATTGTGTTTAATGAGAGAGACTAGAGAAGGAAGGTGAACAACATATTTGGTAAAAGTAGTTGGTAGTTAGAAGTTGGAAGTTGGAAGTTGGAAGTTGCAGCTTTTATTTATGCAGAAGTTTTTATAAAAAGTAGTCGTTAACTTTTAAATGTGTAAAATAATATAAAAGCAAAATGTTAAAATCTTAAAAAAGCTAAAAGCTCCTAAAAGCTAATTCAAGTAACTTTTGAATTAGGAGTTTTTTGTTTAAAATAAAAGTTAAAAGCTTTTACTACCGAACGTAACTTTTTTTCGAGCTTTTTCTTATAAGCTAAATGCTAAAAACTCTCAAAAGTTTTACATCAAATACGTCTAAAATGTCAAAATTGCAATGCCTGAAATGTCAAAAGCTTTTAAAGAAAAGGTCATTAAAAGCTTCTAAACTTTTAAAAGTTTATGTAGTGGTCATAAAAACTATAATCTCTTGCAATTTAATTGGTATATTTTGGAGCCTTTTTTCAAGAAATTTCATGCACACATGTGAAACTGAATCAATGAAATTTATTGAGATAGTTCGATGTTCGTATTAATCATTTTATATTTAAATGATGTTTACATATAGCCATTGGAGCTCAACGGCTCCTTCTCCTCACACGACGACACAAGCCCACTCGGGGTCAAGAATGCGGGCTCGCTGCATAGGGGGACGGTGTTTCCCACGGCATCGCACCCCCACTCCACACCGCGGCCTAAGGGATAGGAGAAATCGTACCATGACTTCTAAAATATTGGTATCTCATCTAAAAGGATGATGGTTCCACCTAACGGAACAATTCTAAACCTCTTGCATCATAAAATGATAAACGAGATAGTTATCGTCATCAAAGCTATCTTTTTTACATAATTCAGCCCTATATTACTTGATAGTTGCACGTTGGTCAATCTGTAAAGTCAAGCTTATCTATCTTATACCCTAAATCTAAGAATCCTGTGGAAAAGATTAGAGGGCTTCATTTAGGAAAAAAAATACCTAAAAAATTGAGGGAAGGCATGTGGGAAATCATGGCATAGAGTTCATATATATGAAGAAGACAAAATATAAGTCAGTGGAAACGTTATTGAAAGTTATTTGAGAAAAATAAAAAATGTATTAAATTCATACATACATACCCTTTATGCCACCATCCATGTGGTTTTATTGCATAGTAACGGTTTGAAGATAACGGTTGATCAAGGACCGGAATAAAAACAACTTCGTTGTAATGAACACGTTTACGTTTACCAGACCCTGATGAATAGCGTGTGGTTAGTGTTTTGTTCTGAGGAAATGGTAACCTTGCAAGATACTTATTCCTGTACAGCCCGAAAAACGAGTATGTTTCGGACTCTTCATCTTGGATTACCAAATAACCGGAGTTTGGACCCTCGGGAGGCAAAGAAAGAGCTTCAGGATTGCTTTTGCATTGAGAAAGAAATCGTGTCGTATACATATTACAACTTATACCGGTACTCAACTTCTTTTAGTTTGTGGTTTTGGAAATGGTTGTCCTGATGTGACTATATATAAACAAGGAAGATTAACTTAAGCAAATAATGTGATATTTCTATATTGACCAAGTCAGTTGTTGAATTCTTTTGTGGATGTCAAAGATTATTTTTAATATTATGAAGGAAGCTTCGTCGCATGTGTATGTGATTAGTGACGCAATTTCTTAGGCTGTTTCACCTGTTTGATGAAAAGTGTATTACTTATAGAAATTTCTAAGTATGGCAATGGGCAACATTCATCGTTTTAAAGAAAAAATGTCCAGTCTATAAAGAAAGGAAGTTTTGCATGAAGTTTACGAGAGCTCCAAAGTCGATAAAATGGTGCGTATCCCTCCCATCCCCGTCCCCACCCTGTCAAAATTACGGGTCAATGATCATTTTTTAAGAAAAATTATAAAATTACCATTTAAAATTTTATGTCTTTATTTCTCTCTCGTCTTTTCTATTTATTATTTTCATCGTCATACTTATCATTTTGTTTCAAATCTTCCTTTGGCAATGAATGTGGGTTTTTTTTTTCTCCAATGCTCTCTGTTATATCGCTTCAATAGATATATCACAAAAAAAATAAGATCGAAATCATGGACAAGTTCGAAACTCAACCCATATCCACAAAGAACAAATTCGAGACTCAGGATGGAGTTTAAAATTTCCAGATTTCATAAAAAGAAAAGTAATTAACATGTTGCTTTAGCAAAAAATGTTCGAAATTAATAAGAGTTCAAAATGATCCATTTACAAGACTCCATAGTAAGTTTTCATATTTTTATAGGAAGATAATCACTTTGTGATGTATTGGAAAGTGGTTATTTTGGTGAATAACTCTATATTTATCCTTAAGGTATTAAATAAAGAAAAACATATAGAAATTTATTACATTAAAATTGCTATATTTAAAAGCCAATTATACATATATGATAAAATTTTCATCTTTTATCACAAAATAATCAACTACGTTACTACTTAGGTGACGTTTGGTTTACAGAAAGTTTTTTAAGAAATTGGAATCGGTCAGAAATTAATCTAATTACATATTCTGTTTGGTTTGCAGGAAATGGATATGGAATCCAATTTTATATTCTGTTTGGTTGACAGGAAATGAAAATGGAATTGGAATGACTTTTCAATATTTGCACCAAATCAATTTGAAACTTCAATGATTTTTTCAAAATTTTCTTCTAACAATGATTACAATATGGTTAATTAGTGTGAGATAAGTAAAAATAAAATAAATATTCTAAACTTAATTCTTTAACTTTCAACTTAACATACTTAATTTATTGGTTTAAATTGGATGTAAAACATTATATTTTTTAATGCTACCACACAGGGCCGGTCCTGAGGGAGGTCAACCCGGGCGACCGCCCAGGGCCCATGCCTCTAGGGGGCCCAAAATTTTTATGTTATATATATATATATATATATATATATATATATATATATATATATATATATATATATATATATATATATATATATATATATATATATATATATATATATATATATATATATATATATATATATATAAAATTGAATTGGTTTATAATTTTAATAGGATAAGTAGCCAATAAGCCCAAAAACAATGCATTTAGCCCAAAAAAAAAACCAAAATTTTTATTGTATTTGTGTCTTTGAGGGGCCCATTGTTTCTTCTCGCCCCGGGCCCAAAATATGTTTGGAACGGCCCTGCTACCATAGTATAATTATTAATCTAACATATTTGATCTAAAAATGATATTAAATTCAAAACGTAAATCGAAATATTGAATATGTTGGAGAAATAAAGTCAAGCATGTGCATGCACGTGGAGTGTAAGCATCTTAGTCAAGCATGCCATAATTTCCTAGTCTTTATCTGCCTCTTTGTTTCCAGTCTCTTAGTTTCTAGCCTCTTTGTTTTCAATAATGTCTCCTAGTTTCTAGCCTTTTCTGTTTTTCTCTATGTATTTAAAGGCCACTTTGGCTCCTGCAATAATCATAAAAATTGAGAGAGAATAGCTAACGAGTTGATTATTCCTTCAAATTGGTATCAGAGCAAAATTCTTATTCACTTTCCGTGTGCGGTAAGATGAATGATGAGAAGATGATTGTTCCGGTCTTTGATGGTCATTACGAGCATTGGAGCGAGATGATGGAGAATTTGCTGTGGGCAAAACAGGTGTGGAACCTGATTGATCCAGGAATCAGAGAGCCGGCTGTTGGAATCGCTCAAAGTAAGGTCGAGAAGAAGAAGTTGGAAGAATTGCTTATAAGAGATCTGCAAGTTAAACATTACTTGTATTAAGCCATTGATCGAGTAACGTTTGAACAGATTATGGACAGAAAAATGTCAAAGGCAATCTGGGACTCTATGAAACAGAGGTTCGCCGGAAATGAACGACTTAAGAGATCTATGTTGCAAAAGCTCCGACGGGACTTCGAAGTGCTAGAAATGAAGACTAACTAGACGATTCTTGAATACTTTGGGAGAGTACTGACCGTCTCAAACCAAATCAGAAGCAATGGTGAACAAATCGATGATGTTAAGATCGTTGAAAAGATTCTTAGGACTCTGACAGAGAAATACATGTACGTTGTGGTGTCTATTGAGGAATCAAGAAACGTGGAAAAGATGACCATTGAAGAGCTTCAAAGTACTTTGGTGGTTCATGAGCAAAAATTCAAGAAAATTGAGAAAGAAGAAGATCAAGCCTTGAGGGTTGAATCGGGTGTCAACCCGAGTTACCGTGGAAGAGGAAGAAGACGCGGTTCTTTCAGAGGAAGTGGACGTGGCAGAGGCAGTTCATCGTTCAACAAAGAGACAATAGAATGCTACAATTGTCACAAGCTCGGGCACTACTCTTATGAGTGTCCTCACCCAAAAGAAGCAAACTACGCTGGCTTTGATGAAGACGAAGAGATTATGCTTATGGCAGAAATGGATATGGATGAGAATGTGTTTATGGCAGAAACACCGCTTGAAAACAAAGGTATGATGTGGTTCTTGGACTCTGGATGCTCCAACCACATGTGTGGAAATAAAGACAGATTTATAAATCTTGATCCAGAAATAACAAGCTCAGTCAAGCTGGGAAACAACACAAGAATAAAGGTTGCAGGAAAGGGTAACGTAAAGCTGGTTGTGAATGGAGCAACTTATGTTATCAAGGATGTGTACTATGTGCCATATCTGTCACACCCTCAAACCACGATGGCGGAATCGTCTGAGAGTGGAACGAAACGTAGTATCACAACCATTGCATACATTGAAACATAAGTAAATAAACAACCATCTTACATTGAAATTGGAAAGTTACATTATTCAAACGATATTGTTTAAACCCGATTACAGTACGATAACGAAATAAATAAAGGAGACATCTTCCCGTCTCATCCCAAAAGGATAGTTGGTCCTGACTAATTGTTACCTGAGAATACAAGTGATTTTTCAAGTGTCAACATTACGTTGGTAAGTTCATCAGATTTTTGTATAAGAAAAATCCTTTTTGTTTGTAAATGATAGTATTGTAAACCGAGAAAATCCAATATATTCTCATGAAATGTCCAAGTCCCAAAGACTAAAATGTATAAAGTAATTTGTAGTATAAATCCGTTAAAATATATGATTCCACGTAAACAAATTATAAAGTTGATTGTTTTTCCATGTGAGACGCCCTATAACCATACTGTAACTTGTAGGCCTGCTGCGATGTTCTTCAGGCGTCGGAATGTTATGACATTTGTCACCCCAGACCTGCCGGTCTAGCTGTAGCTAACAGCTTAGGTGCGGGGTTGTCAATCCCGTATAGATCTATACACAATTATCACGTTCTCTTACCGAGACTCTGGTTATAAATTCAGGACTTATAGTAAGTACTTAACTAAGTACTTGTGAAGACACATCTCACAAAATGTATGTATTTAATCAACTTATTTACGTAAAATTTGTATATGAGAAACCATTGTATTTATCCATTATCATATTTCCCTTGATACTATTGTAATGTATAATAATTATATACTTTTATATAATTATTTGACTTTGTTCAAAATATAATAGTAACCTTTGTATCCCCAAACTATACCTATAATAGTTTATTTTTATTATTCCGTCATATATATATATATATATATATATATATATATATATATATATATATATATATATATATATATATATATATATATATATATATATAAATATGTGTGAAATAACTTATTTAGATGATTATACCATTTATTAATTTCAATAATATTTCATGACTATCAAATAAAGAACGACCAGATAGAAGATCGGATGGGGAGGCAGGACCCTTTCAGTGTATAAGCCTTTCGGAAATCCAACAACCTAGCCCAAAATGATCGGCCTAGACATCGTCCTCGTAAGTAGATCATTCAATATTATTTTTGGAATTATAATTGACTTATTGTAATAATGGTATTTACAAAATTTGTATTTTGTTTACTACTGTTACAAATGAGTATAAATAATTATTTAATAATATAACTTGTATTCTCCCCCATAAAAACTTGAATAAATATAAAAAGAGGGGTATGAACTCACCTTTGAAGCGTAAATTCGGTTTAGATATAAGAACGATCGTATTTGAGAAGCACTGCGAAATATCACCACAAAACAATAACGTTTTGTGCGGCGAAGTGATGATGCTCTTAGCCAAAAGGAGAACGATTGGAGAAAGAAAGAAGAAGCTAGAAGTTCTGGTGAATTTGTGAAGAAAAATGAGAGAAGTTGAGCTTCTATTTATAGTATGTTTATTTTCGTATAGCGGCCCTCAAGATACATAGATTTGATAATTATAGCTTTTAAAATTTGTTTATGACAAAACATACCCTTAAACACTCTTTAAATAGATTTAATAGTTTTTATATAAGATAAATAATTTTTGTTTATAAAAATGTAATCTACAAAAATCGTAGTTTAATAATATCAACTTTTTAACTAAAAATCTCTAACGAATTACCGAAAGGGTATTAGTTGTAGCTTCAATAAGAGTATAGGGTTTAAATGTAAATATAATTTCTTTTTAAAGAAAAAGAAAATATTAAATATAAAACTGATACCCATAATTTGAAATTTTGATGTCAGGTTGTTCGTATCGACGATACCGTTTTAATGGTATATTTTGTGTTTTATAAAATGATATAATATTGTTGGTAAACTTAACAATACGTATTGAATAAGTATAAATGAAAATATGAATTCTTTAGGGTAAAATATGTAAAATTGGATAATAATGGAGTGAGACCCGCTGTATATATATAATAATATTATTATTTTCACGGGTTTCGTTTATTGAATTCACGGATCACCGATTATATATATATATATATATATATATATATATATATATATATATATATATATATATATATATATTATAATCAAACGTCGCTTTCAAGTTAAATTATATGTTTTTCTATCATATCTTTTTATATATAACATTTGGTAAAAATATAATTACATATTCGGAACCGTCGTAATTTTATCTATGTTTTGATACAAAATTTGTAATATTCCGAAGAGTTTTACATTTTTACCGTTCACTATTCACTATTTGGATACTATTCAATGTCACTATTCACTGTTCACTATTCACTGTTCACTATTCACGATGTGAAAAAATAATTTTATTTAATTTTAAAAAAGATATTTAACTTAATAGCGTTTGTTTGTATAATTGTTTTGAATTAGCGTACATACTATTGTATTATACAACGTAGAGATTATGAAGTTTACATTTCACATATTGATTTAACGTACGCTTTGACTGACTTGAGTGGACTTTTGTTGACTTAGTTTGACAGTTGTCACAATATCTTAAGAACAACCTTCTTAGTGTCGGGCAGCTCCAACAGAAGGGACTTTACTTTCTCTTCAAGGATGATGTGTGTAAAGTCTATCATGAAGAGAGGGGCCTGATTTTTCAAAGCCGCATGAGTACAAATCGGATGTTCCCGATCTGTGAAGAAACCGGAGTTACCACAGAACAAAAGACGGAGGGTTGCATGTATACGAGTGATGAAGATAATGTCAAGTTATGGCACGAAATAATGGGTCACCTTAGCACTACGAGTTTGAAGATACTTCAAAGAAAGAACATGATTCGTGATCTACCTTCCTTCTCTATAAATGAATCTGTTTGTAAAGATTGTATGATTGACAAACAAACAAGGATACCCATACCCAAAGCCAGCAACTGGAGGTCGGAAGAAATTCTAGAACTAGTCCATTCCGACATCTATGGGCCCATAGCACCAGCTTCACATACCGAAAACAGGTACTTCTTGAGTTTTATAGATGATTATAGTAAAAAAGGATGGGTGTATCTGTTAAAGGAGAAATCTCAAGTTTTTGAAAGTTTTAAACTATTTAAAAGCAAAGTTGAGATAAAGACTGGTAAGAAATTGAAGGCTCTTCGCACAGATCGTGGTGGAGGGTACTTGTCTAATAATTTCAAAGAGTTCTGTTCAGAACATGGGATCAAGAGACAGCTCACAACTAGTTTCTCTCCTTAGCAAAACAGAGTAGCTGATAGAAAGAACCGTACAGTCATCAACATGGTGGTCTCGATGATATCAGCAAAGAAGATGCCAAAAAAATTATCGAAGACAAAACTCCTCAAGAAGCTTGGAGTGGAATCAAGCCCACTGTTCACCATTTTCGCATCTGGGGATGTATTGCTTACGTCCATGTTCCTAAAGAAAAGCGAACCAAACTTGATGACAAAAGTTCCATGTGTATTTTGACAGGAGTAAGCGAAGAGTCGAAGGCGTACCGTTTAATTGATCCACAAACGTTAAAGGTTGTTGTGAGCAAATATGTGGTGTTTGAAGAGCATAAAGCTTGGAACTGGAGTCAATACCAGGAAGATGAAGAAAAAGAGAAAGAGATCATTTGGGGTGACTATGATGTGACAATTGATGATTATGATCTTGTTGAAAATGATAACAACGGTTATGATGTTGCAGACCAAAATGTTCATGAGGCTGCAAAAGAAGAACACGATGAAGAACTTGATGTTGAAGGGCCAAGCTCCGGTCCTAGCACTCCAGCATTCGGGGAAGGAAGACCCCAAAGATCAAGAATACCTCCAACTTATCTGAGTGATTATCTTGCAGGTGATGAACTTTTCTCAGATTCTGAAGATGAAGAACTAAACATAGCTGATAATTCCTACCAAGATCCAGTTTACTATGAAGAAGCCATAAAAGATGACAAATGGAAGAAAGCCATGGATCTGGAAATTCATGCCATTGAAAAGAATCAGACCTGGACGTTAATGGATCTTCCAAAGGGAATCAAATGCATTGGTGTCAAGTGGGTGTTCAAAACTAAATTGAATGAGAAAGGAGAAGTTGAGAAACATAAAGCCAGACTGGTGGCTAGAGGGTATGGTCAAGAATTCAGGATTGATTACATAGAAGTCTACGCTCCAGTTGCCCGAATGGATACCATTCGTCTGATGATTGCCTTAGCTGCCCAAAAAGGTTGGAACATCTACCAAATGGATGTCAAGTCTACGTTTCTCTATGGAAGGCTAGAGGAAGAAGTCTACGTGCAGCAGCCACAGGGGTATGAGGTAAAAAACAAGGAGCACCAAGTGTATAAGCTCCACAAGGCTCTATACGGGCTTAAATAAGCCCCTAGGACCTGGTTCAGTCAGATCGAGGCTTTTTTTCTCAAGGAAGGATTTACAAGGAGCAAATCAGAATAGTACTATTCATCAAGACAACCTCCGAATCAAAGATACTGATGGTGAACGTATACGTTGACGATCTTTTGTATACAGGAAATGATGGAAAAATGCTGGACGATTTCAAGACTTCAATGAAGAGTGAATTTGAAATGACAGATTTGGGAAAGATGAGATTTTTCTTAGGGATTGAAGTGTTCCAGTCACCTGAAGGAATTCACATATCGCAACAAAAATATGTGATTGACATGTTGACTCGCTTCAACATGTTACAATGCAATGCAGTCGTAAATCATATTGTTCCGGGCAGTCGTTTGAAGAAAGAAGACGGAGAACCTGTGGATGAAACTTTGTTCAAGAGCCTGGTGGGAAGTCTAATGTATATAACTGCTACACGGCCTGATATCCAGTTCGTGGTAAGCTATATCAGCCGTTTCATGTCTAAGCCAACAGAAACTCACTTTGCTGCTGCAAAAAGGGTGCTTCGATACATTCAATGGATGTTGGATTATGGCATTTGGTACAGAAAAGGAGGAAGAGGAAAAATGGAAATCTACACTGACAGTGACTTTGCAGGTGATTACAATGACCGAAAAAGCACATCGGGTAATCTAATCTTATGGGACGGTGCTGCAATCACGTGGTCTTCAAGGAAACAAAGCATAGTTGCTCTATCATCCACCGAAGCAGAATGTGTCGCAGCTGCTTCCTGCACCTGTCAAGTCTTATGGATTCGGGGAATTCTTGAAGAGCTGGGAATGAAACAAGAGGGGAAGACAGTGATACGATGTGATAATACCTCAACGATTAAGTTATCAAAAAATCCTGTGTTTCATGGCAGATACAAACATATAGGAATACGATTTCATTTTCTTCGAGACTTGGTTGCAAAAGGAGTTATTGAACTACAACATGTTGGCACGAAGGAGCAGATCGCATATATCTTCACCAAACCAGTGAATCGTGAAGTTTATCTGAAGCTGGGAGAGAGACTTGGAGTTTGTTCTCTTGAAGACAAACTAAACTTTGGAGGTCATGTTTAGTTTGGGGGAAGATTTGTTGGAGAAATAAAGTCAAGCATGTGCATGCACGTGGAGTGTAAGCAACTTAGTGAAGCATGCCATAATTTCCTAGTCTTTATCTGCCTCTTTGTTTCCAGTCTCTTAGTTTCTAGCCTCTTTGTTTTCAATAATGTCTCCTAGTTTCTAGCATTTTCTGTTTTTCTCTATGTATTTAAAGGCCACTTTGGCTCCTGCAATAATCATAAAAATTGAGTGAGAATAGCTAACGAGTTGATTATTCCTTCAGAATAAACTTGAAACGATTGTCCAAAGACTTTTTTCAAATAGTTAAAAAGTTTAAATAGAATGTTAAACGTAAAACCTAAATCGAAATGTTAAATTAATAAAATTTTAACCAAAACTATTTTTATAATAATTAAATTCTATAAAAGTGGTAGTGATTTTATTAATTAAAAATAATAATAGTTATAAATAACATAAAATTGAAAAATATAATAAGTTGCTTTGAAAACAATAGTGATATTTAAAATAGTAATAATGATTAAAATAAAAAAGTTCAATTGATCATTTATTTAATTAATATTAAAAGTTTCTATCTATGTGGATTAACCAAAGTAATGTTGAATATAAAATCTAAGTTAAAATGCTAAATTAACAAAATAATTTAACATAATATTGATTTTATTAATTAAAAATAATAATAGTTATAAATAACATAAATTAAAAAAAATATTGTGTTGCTTTGAAAACAATAGTGCTATTTGAAATTAATAACAATCAAAATAAAAAATGGTCAAATGATAATTTATTTAATTAATATTTAAAGTATTCATTTAAATTGGTTAACCAAAGTAATGCTGAATATAAACCTAAATTAACAAAATAATTTAACAGAATATATTTTTTTCCAACAAATAGTTTTTAAAAAAAATTAAATATAATAATAGTTATCAATTAAGACAAAATTAAAAAATATATTATATTTGCCTAGAGTTTTTTTTTGGAAAACAATCATGATTGAAATTAAAAAAATATTCAAATAAGTTCTTTTAAAATTAAGTAACTACAACAACAATTAATAATAATATTAAATAAATTTTATATTAAGTTTTATTTATATGCAAATTTCAATAGGTACAATTGAGATTATATGATCGTAAATGATGCATATATAGTGGCAGAACCAGAAATGTGAAGCAGAGGTGACACCAAAATTTTTTTTCTGCAATATAATAAAACTTAAAAACAAACCAGCGCGGAGCTGGCCAGAGTATGAGCAAAACATGCAAAAACAGATAAAAAAAACTTATACAACAATAACAATGTACTTTAGACTAACAAAGAGGTTACAAGTTGAGTAATCTTCAGCGACCAGTTGACATTTAGCTTTGATTTATCTATTACCCATTTTGATGTCAATTGATATCAAATTCATTATACATATGAATGATCAGACTTGATCTGACTCATTGACAGCCCCTACTCTAACCACAATTTGATATTCTGAATGAATTTCGATTTGGAACCCTAACTTGTTCTCATGACAGAGAAAATGCATTGCGTTTAGAAGAGAAGGATAAGATAGAGAAAGAGCTGTTAAACCAAATCATTGACGAAGCAGATGAGTACAAGATTAAATTCCATAACAAGAGAAAGATCACTTGTGACCAAGGTTCTAAATGGCGTAAGGCGTGGCGTGGCGGCAATGTCAAGCCTCAAGTTTTACGAGCCTTGGTGAGTCATGGCGTTTTTCAAGGCGTGATGTAAGGCGGCAATTTTATATGAATGTATATTATATTATACATATAAATATAGATTTATCTAACATATCAAGTTTTTAGAAGTGTTTTATCAATAACTAATAACAAAAAGTTAACAAAAACTCAAATCTTTTATGCCCAATCAAAAATGCAAGAAAAAGAAGAAAAAACGGGCCTCAAATAGTAAAAACTCGCGCCATGGCACGCCATGGCTCGCCTTGGCACGCGCCACGCCTAGTTGCGCCGCCATGAGTGTTTTCGGGACGGCAGAGTCGCACCTTACGCCATGGCACGCCTTGAGGCACGCCATGGCGCGCCTTTTAGAACACTGCTTGTGACAATAACATAGCAACAAATCGTGAAAGTGAAAAGGTAAGCTGACCTAGCCACCGCCGCCCTCCATCATCGCCGATAACGGCTTTGTCTTTCCCGACTGAAACGATCAGCAGCAGCAATACCTGCTGTTGTCCTTATTCTACCTGAAACACGATGATATGCCATCTCCTTCATTCCCTCTCTCTCAATCTGTAAATCACGCACACACACTCGGTGTGTGTGTTCCGCCATCTGCTTCTGATCTCACATTTCTCTTTCTTCTCTATTCGATTACACATCCACTCGCCTCCGATTTCTGATTTCCAATTTCTATGTTCTCCGATTTCTCTTTCTTCTCAATCTGTAAATCACACACACACCCGCGTTCCTGCTTCTAAGTTTTTGGGCTTCTATTTCTGATTTTATGGGCTGAACTATACTTGTGGGCTCCTTCTAAGGCAAAGCTGAGTAGTGGCCCGTGCCACTGTAGGCATAAGTCCAGTTCCTCCCCTGATGATATTTATATATATAAATATTTTATCGTATATTTAAAATAATTATAATATATTATAACAATTTAGTATATCAATTACAATTATCAAAGTCAATGATAATGACATATTAATTAATAATATATATGTCAATATTTTAGTTATATTACTTTATTCTGCGCAATAATTGTATATATATAACAATTCTGGCCATTTTGGAAAGAAGGGCTGCTAACATGCGCTTCCCTTTTAAAGTTTCAAAGTAACCCTTAAAATTTTTTTATCTATTCATAAACTATCCTTATTTATTTTTTCTTAAACTTTTGATTTTCAATAGTTACAAGTTGAACCCTTAAAGTTTTAAATTATGATCCATTTTAGTTTTTTACTTTTAACATATATAAATTAAATTAAAAACTGCAGCAATGCGCAGTTATTCCAACTAGTATTATACAATTCTTGCAACTTTGCTTTGGATAGACACTAACATGCACCATAAATATGCTAACTTGCACCATTTACTAACATGCACCAGGATTGTTTCATTTTGCCCCATCAAATTTACATTTTTTATATTTTTGACCAAAACTTTATTGTTTACCAATTGCCACATTCAATTTTCCGTTATTACGACTTATGCCCCATCAATTTTTTTACGTGTTTGGCCAAATTTTATACTTCGCCACATCCAGTTTTCTATTCTTACAATTTTCGTTTACATTATAGTTCGGTTTTTTTATTAATTTGGTGCAAACTTTTTTCATAATTATGCGACTTATTTTACAATTTTGTTTTTCTATTTATTTAAACTTACTTGCATAAAAATACTTCTTTCAACTTATTTATACAAATATAGTTTTTTATGATTATTTTCTAAATCCTTTTTGTTTTTTAGCTTTTACATAATATTGTAAATTTTTCCAGTTTTATATATATATTTTTTGACTTTACAAATCGTTCTTCTTTTAGCAAAATTGTTGTACAAATTGTTTCTAATATTCGCTTTCCATATTGTTTTCTCATTACCGCAACAACGTGCGGCTCCTACCCTAGATATAATACATTCGCTTAGTTTTTAGTAAAGTGATAATCTAAAATGTTAGCAAGATGCATTTAATAATCATGACCCGACATAATGTCTTCACCCGACCCAACAAAATGATTTAACCCGATCCAACTAAGCTTACTAGTAGCTCCACTATGTTCTCGTAAAACCCTAAAATCGGACCACTCACCCACCAAATATATTCCTTTGCCATTTCCCCCAAATTCTTAGAAAGAGCGGGAAACATACGCATACATAGATACACATTAAACACACTCGCTTCAATTTCACAATCGCATTTTGCAAAAGTCGTTAAAAATGGAGAACATGATCGATCAAGATCAGCAGTGGCTGATCAACTCACTGAATGCTACTCTTGATACTAATCAACAAGCTCGATCTTTCGCAGAGGCGTCGTTGAATCAAGCCTCCGTTCAGCCTGGTATATTTATAATTGAATTCTATAAATTGTTTGATACTCCATGTGGTGTATTTCTTATTACTGCTGCAAATTCTTCTTTTTTCTACTGTTCAACTTTTTGGTCTTAGGGTCCATCGTGCTTTATTAGTGTTTAGTTGTTGGGTAATAGTAATCTGGAAAAGAATCTTAGATCATTAGTATTACAAGTTCGTAAACAAGAAGCCAAATGCTGTTTTTAGTCATAAGAACTCAAATATATGATTAGAAGGGGTATCGGAATTACGTTGAGCGACTCAGTAACGGATAAACTGCAAGTCTATTTCTTAAATTATTCTTACAGACTAGCAATTTAATCGATTCTGACAAACCTTTTCTCTACTAGTTAGGCTGATTGTCCGGAACAACCAAAATGTTTTAGTTCATTTTGATTTTTGATTAACTTAATCAGAACTTATATTAATAATGATTGTTCTTGCCAATATTTGAAGGTTTTGGGAGTGCTTTATCCAAGATTGCTGCTAACAGGAACCTTCCTCTAGGATCTCGCCAAATATCCTTTTACGAATGTAAACAAAGTTGTACACTGTCTTCCTTTTATTATATCAGTTCTATGAGTTTTGTGTCACATTATTCACATCATTTTCAATAAGCAAAACACGAAATAATAACCTTTTCTTGAATAATGACATGTTTCACATTCTTTTGTGAAACTTAACCAACATTTACTTAGCTGCAGTTCTTTTAAAACAGTTTATTAAGAAACACTGGCAGGAAGACGATGATGGTTTTGAGCATCCTGTTGTTTCAAATGAGGAAAAGGTCACTCTTTTATTTTCAGTTATTATTTTCACTATTCCATTTAATGCATCCAATATTCCTAATTATAATCTGTTTTCATCATCAGGCAATTATACGTGGTCTTTTGTTACTCTCATTAGACGACCCTCATAGAAAAATCTGCACAGCTATTAGCATGGCAGTAGCATCAGTGGCATCACATGATTGGCCAGATGAATGGCCCGAATTACTGCCATTTTTAATGAAGTTAATTAATGATCAAAGTAATGCAAATGCAGTAAATGGTGCTCTTAGATGTTTGGCTCTCCTTTCTGCTGATTTGGATGATAAATTAGTTCCCAAAATAATTCCAGTTTTGTTCCCGTGTTTACATGCCATTGTTTCATCACCTCAGGTCAACTCTATTTTCATTTTTTTTTTAAATTATAACTCAAACTTTTCATTTATGTGAGGCTTTTTACAGATATATGACAAACCATTGCGCACAAAAGCTATTTCAATAGTTTATTCTTGTACATCTATGCTAGGGGTTATGAGTGGTGTGTACAAGGTACTTTCTGGTAACTTACGAGGGTCAAATTCGTCATTTTATTTGCTTTCTTTGATGAAAAGAATATATTGTTTAGACAGAAACAAGTGCATTGATGTTACCATTGGTCAAATCTTGGATGGTTGAATTCTCCTCTATCCTTAAAAATCCCTTGCAATCTGAAGATCCAGATGATTGGAGTATCAGAATGGAGGTATTTTTTTTTTAATTTTAATTATTTCATATTTATTAATGGAATTTGTACTCATATTTCACATTCTATTTTACCATCAGACTTTAAAGTGTTTGGGCCAATTTGTTCAGAACTTTCCAAGTCTGGCAGAAAGTCAGTTCATGGGTAAGTTTGTCCATTGTTCTCTCTAGCTAAATAATTTCTTTTATTGTTCATAAAACTTAAAAAAAATTGTTTTTTTTTTCAGATGTTTTAGTTCCATTGTGGCAAACATTTGTGTCATCTCTTGGTGTATATGAAAGATCTTCAATTGAAGGAATTGAAGATTCATATGAAGGAAGATATGATTCTGATGGTTCAGAAACAAGCCTCGAGTCCTTCATCATACAAGTAAGAAATTTATCTGTATTTATAGATGTTGAATGACTTATGCTGTATTTTAATTTTTAATCTTATGTTTTTATTTTTTTGTTTTGTAGTTGTTTGAGTTTCTATTAACGATTGTTGGTCATAAAAAGTTTGTAAAGGTAAATAAATCTTTTTTACTTTTTACAAGATTTTAATAAATGTTCATTGTATTTGCATATATGTTCATCTGACTACATTTATTTATTCAGGCTTTTGGAAATAGTATCCAAGACTTAGTTTACTATTCAATTGCTTTTATGCAAATGACTGAACAACAGGTAACTTAAATAATAATGTCTTATTTTGTACGATTATAAAAAAGTTATCATTTTGATATTAATT
This sequence comes from Cichorium intybus, assembly GCA_023525715.1. NCBI lineage: Eukaryota > Viridiplantae > Streptophyta > Magnoliopsida > Asterales > Asteraceae > Cichorium > Cichorium intybus. The sequence goes on along the minus strand of CM042016.1, from coordinate 24,324,514 downwards.
TAAATATTATTTCGAGCCAGGTCCACGCGTGGTCAATGGATGCTAATCAATATGTTGCTGATGAAGATGAAAATACTTACAGTTGTCGTGTTTCTGGTATGAATTAACCCCTTTGCAATTCATTTTCTTAATTTTTTAAAAGAATAACAATTATATCCACAGGCTCTCTTTTGTTGGAGGAAATTGTAATTTCTTGTGGAATTGAGGGTGTTTATGCAATATTAAATGCTGCTAAACAAAGATTAGATGAATCTCAGCAACAGAGGATTAAAGGCTCTGCTGATTGGTGGAGGGTATGTCTGTGTGAATTTTATATATTTTTTTATTCCAATTGAGCCCCTCTTTTATGATATTACCATTTCACTTGTTAAATATTAAATTATCAATTCTTATTTTTAACTGGGAAATTAATAAATTTGGCAGATGAGGGAAGCTACTCTTTTTGCTGTGTCCTCTGTGTCAGAACAATTGCTTGAAGTTGAGGTTAGTACTTTATTAGTTTAATTTTGTTTATTAATTATTATTATTAAATCACAATATATTGTCTATATTTATTCTCAGGTTTCTGGGCCTTCCGGGGTCAATTTGGGAAATCTCTTGGAGCAGACTTTCACAGAAGACATGGCAGCAGGTTAAAGTTTTTTGTTAATTATCTTGTAATTTCTTTTATTTCATCAACATATTAACTTTTTGTTATTTATTATACAGGTGTACATGAATTTCCCTTTCTTTATGCTCGTATGTTTTCATCAATTGCTAAATTTTCATCTGTGGTAACTACCAAAATTTATCACTTATCATTTTTCATTTCTAAAAAAACAATATTCTCATTTATACTTTTTTTTTTTTTTCATTTACAGGTCAACAATGCTGTTATTGATCATTTTCTCTATGCTGCTATCCAGGCAATTGGCATGGACGTGTAAACTCCCACGTCTTTTTACCTTTTTACCCTTCCATTCATATTTATATAACCAAATCTGATTTATTTTAAATTTTATTCCCAGGCCTGCCCCTGTTAAAGTTGGTGCATGTCGTGCACTTTCACAACTTTTACCAGACACAAATAGAGGAATCCCACAGCCTCATATATTAGCTCTATTTTCATCACTCACAGAACTTCTAAAACAAGTAATAATAATAATATCCATTTTTCTTTTTAATTAAAGAAGTCAGTTTCCATTTGGTAACATTCAACACCCTACAGGCATCTGATGAGACGATGCATCTTGTCCTTGAAACACTGCAAGCAGCTTTGAGGGCAGGTTGGTAATTTTGTATAACAGTCAAGACTAGAGAGTGTTTTTTAATTCTTTATTTAAATTTCTCATTTTATTAATGGAAATTTCTCATTGTAGGTCATGAATCTGCATTATCCATAGAACCTGTTATTTCTCCAATTATACTTAACATGTGGGCTTTACATGTTTCTGATCCTTTCATAAGCATCGATGCACTTGATGTTCTTGAGGTAATAAATATACAAAATATTTTATTATATAAATATAATAAGACATGATTACTTTTGATTTTAACAATTATAGTTTCATAACAGGCAATAAAAGATGCTCCTGGATGTGTTCATCCTCTCGTTGCACGTGTTTTACCATACTTGGGACCCATCCTCAACAAAGTATGTTTCTTCAATTTACCTCAAAAAAAAAAAAAAAACTAAATTAATTTTGACTTTTGACTCATTTGACTTGTTGTCTTTTGGTGCAATTTCATTTCTTTTCTCAGCCTCAACAGCAGCCTGATGGTTTAGTAGCGGGTTCATTGGATCTTTTGACAATGTTACTCAAGGCAAGTTATAAAGAATTACTAAATTACCCTTTTATTATATATTTCTCTGACTTACTGGTTCTGGATGTTTCTAGAATGCGCCTACTGATGTGGTGAAAGCAATTTATGAAGTTTGTTTCGATCCAGTTGTACGTACAGTTCTTCAAAGTGACGACCATGGTGAAATGCAGGTTATCTACAATCTAAATATTTAAAATGACGATTTTGCCCTTTTGTCAACTTAATTCTTAGTTGCTATTTATCAAAACCAGAATGCAACTCAATGTCTTGCTGCTCTTGTCTCTGGTGGAAAACAACAATTACTCACTTGGGGTGGTGATCCTGGTTATACAATGAGATGTCTGCTTGATGTAGCTTCAAGGTCAGTACTTGGGAAAATATGAGACTTTGGTTATTTTGTTTGGTCAATGTTGAATTTGACTTTTTTTTTTTTGGCAGGCTTCTTGATCCAGATCTAGAAAGTTCTGGATCTCTTTTTGTTGGAAATTATATTTTGCAACTTATTCTACATTTGTCCTCACAAATGGTGCAACATATACGCGACCTTGTTGCTGCTCTTGTTAGACGAATGCAATCCTGCCAAATTGCTGGATTAAGAAGCTCGTTACTTCTTATATTTGCAAGATTGGTAATTGTTAATATTATATCATTATGAGAAAGTTACTTTTTGATCCCTAAAAGTATAGCTGATTTGTCTCCAAAAGTTTTCTCTTGCAAGTTCGGTCCTTATTTGAGGTTCGTGTAACGTTTTTAGTAAAATGATTATTTTTGGTCCATGAGTATATATGATTTTTGCAATTTTGGTCCCAAAGATAGTTATTTTACTTGGAGCATGAACCAGAAAACCTCAAATAAGGACCAAAATTGTTACAACTTTTTGTGACAAAAACTGAAAAATCAGCTATGCGCAGGGACCAAAAATGTAATTTTCTTTATCATTATATATTATTAGAGTAAGCTCTTCAATTCTGGTCCCAAAAAGCTTTCACCTACAATTTTGCTCCTTATTTGAGGTTTTTGTAATGTTTTTAGTAGCTGTTCCAAGTAAATGACTATCTTTTTAGGACCGAAATTGCAAAAGCTCTATTTAAGGACCAACAATAATCATTTTATTTAGAATAGGACCAAAAAGTTATGGAAAACCTCAAACAAGGAGCAAAAAGCAAGAGAACATTTTGGGACCAACCAGCTGTACTCAGGAACCAAAAATGTAATTTACTCTTTTATTATAATTATTTTTGTTTTCGTGACACAGGTTCACATGAGTGCACCTCATGTTGACCAGTTTATCAATTTGCTAATAACAATCCCTGCTGAAGGACATTCTAATTCTTTACATTATGTTATGTCAGAATGGACTAAACAGCAAGGCGAGTATTCCTTATTTATTTATTTATTTGTTTCATGAAAATCTAACAAAATTACAATTATTCACAGGAGAAATTCAAGGGGCGTACCAAATTAAAATTACAACAACAGCCTTGGCTTTACTATTATCAGCCAGACATGTTGAATTTGGAAACATCAATGTTCAAGGCCATTTAATTAAGTCATCTGTAGGAATTACCACTCGTTCAAAGGCAAAAGTTTCCCCTGATCAGTGGACATTAATGCCACTTCCTGCAAAGGTTTACTAAATATTATAATTTTATATCCAAAAAGTTTATACACTTTTGGTAAATCTCTTTTCTTTTTCAATTTGGGAAATCTAGATTCTTGCTGTACTAGCGGATGTTTTGCTCGAGATTCAAGAACAAATTTCCGAAGAAGACGATCAGGTATTTTATATTTATCTCATTTTGACCGTAACATTGATACCCAAAAATATTATTAAAATTACGATATTGCCCATGTAGGAAAGTGATTGGGAAGAAGTTGAAGCAGGAGACGCTGAAATTGAGCAAGATTTGCTTTATTCAACTGGTACCACGTCTTACACCAGACCTTCAAATGGCTATCTTGATGCCATGGCAAAAGCTTTCAATGAGGTCAAACTGAAAAGTCAATATATAAAATTATCACCACTAAGTTTTGACATGGACTAAAAAGAATTTATTATTATTATTTACGAAAATAGGATGATGATGATGGTTGCGATGATGATTTACTAAGTGCTGCTGACCCCCTCAACGAGGTTTGCTTTTATTACAGAACTCGTATTTTTATAAATGTTAATGTCATTAATTGTCTAACAAGTTTCACCATTTTACATTTTAAGTCCCTAATCGTCTTTTTGGACTCAATTCACCAACGGTAAAAGGATGACATGGCATCCGTATGTAATCATTTTGTCCACGTGCTGACATGGCATCCAAGTGGATTTTTTTTATTGAACATTTTTTAAAACTTAAAAAAGTTTTTTTATATATAAAAGACAGTAAATTAAAAGTTGGTCCCTCATTTTGTTCAAAAGTTTCAGTTTTGGTCCCAACTAGTTTCTTCTTGCAATTTTAGTGCTTATTTTCAAATTTTATAATGATTTTGGTCACTATAAGCACCAAAATTACAAGAGCAAACTACTGAAAATACAAATTTTAACAAACTCAGGGACCAAAATCGTTACAAAACCAAAGTTGTAAGAGGAAACTATGTGGGACCAGTATTGCAACTTTTGAACACCAGAAAATGTAATTTCCTTTATAAAATATTAAGTTTAAAAAAAAAAAAACTTGAACAAAAGTCCATGTGGGCAAAATTATAACTGACCATGCCATGTAAGATGACACATGGATGCCACATCATTCCTTTAACCAATTTACCATCTCATTGTTTAAAGTGATGAAAGTGACAAAAATTAGCTCAATGTTTTATTGAGTCCGAAAAAGAAGATTAGGGACTTGAAGTGTAAAATGCGACGTTCAGTTGACAATTAGTGACATTGACCCTTTTAATAAAGGATTCATCATAAATAAATTCAATTTGGCAGATTAGTTATATACTTATATTATAGTAACAATTTAATTTAATTTCCACTTGTTAGATTAACCTGGCAAATTATCTCACCAACTTCTTCCGGGAGTTCTCTAAGGGAGACAGACCTCTTTTTGACCATCTTTGCCAGGTTTCATTTCTTTAATTTTTCTTATTCCGGTTTTGCCCTTTTGGTTTATTAATCTGTAAATTGTTGTAATGTTGGGCAGAGTTTGACACAGGCTCAGAAGAAAGCTGTACAAATGGTGGTGGGTCGGTAATTGTACCATCAATTCAAGAAATTTAATTTGTATGTATTTCTGCATATTGGGTGATAAATCAACATCCGAGTTTGTACATTGCGGTTTTTTGTCTCTTTTTATTTTCTCTTTTTATTTGTCTTTTTGTATCACTATTATTATTTTAGAGTCATCGTGTCCTTGAGTTTGTTATGCAGAGTGTTGTGGTTAACTTTCTTTGTGTTAATGTAGTCATAGAATTTGTGCAGCTCTATGAAATGCTCCGCCATATCCTGTGAAATTAGTGATCAGTTTTCACATTTTCTTGATTTTTCTATTTGTTTAGAAAAAGACTAAGAAAAATGACTTTTCTTTTTTGTCTTTTACTCATTTTTAAATTTAAAGTATCTACAATAGAAGCTTTTCTATATTAAAGAGGGGGAAAAACTTGCTACATATTGTTTAACATGCCATCTTTTCTCATCGGGAATTAGCACTAAGTATAAACATTAGTTGCACTAATATTGTATTCAATCAAAGCAAAGTCCACTAAGGCGGTGTTTGTTTTTGAAAAGCTAAAATGTCTGTAGAAGAAGATGTGGATCAAATGTCTGCAGTTTGCAGTTTGTAAGAAAAAGACTTTGTTTTTTAAGTTTGCATACTGCTAAAATGAATTGAGAATAAATAATCAACATTGAAATTTAAATAACGGGATCGAATTGTAGATTTATTTAGGAATTGAGATATGATGGGTTCAAATTCGGGTTGCAAACTAGTTAGAAAACTTATAACGTGTTGCCTTTAAGTATGCATAGTTTTTATATCAACTCTTAAGGGAAGAAAGCGTTGAGTTCCTCGTATACCTTGTGGAACTCCATAACATAAGTGGTAAGAGACAAATATTTTTGTTCTCCATGGTGAGTGGACTTACATATGCTATAGATTTGAGGAACATCTATTTGGCCATAATACAAGTAGTCTAGATAGTCCATCAGTTCTTTCACATATTCACAACAATTTACCAAAGACGAAACAAAAGGCTCAATGGCCAATGCTATGACAAATCTGTAAGAACAAACGAGCATCATTTTGTAACGAAGAGGCAAAACCATCACGGTAAGAGGATCAACTTTGAGATAAGAGTCTAATCCCATGCTCCATAGATAGATGTGAATAGTCTTGCGCCACTCAAAGAAGTTGGAATCATTAAGTTTGTTGTCGATGAGTCTACCGGCAACCGAAAGCAACAACTGTTGCCATATAATTTGTCTTCTCCGGTCATCTTTCACAGAAAATCACGAACCAAGAACAAGTAAGGAAAACGGTGCACTCATAAGGTGCCCTTAACGTAATGGTTGAACATTATTGTGAACAACAATGAATAGTATCAGGAACAGTAACAACGAATAGTATCGTGCAACTGTAATCACGAATAGTACCATGAACAGTATATTCGTCGTCAACAATAACCGCTCATGAATAATACTCGCCAGTGAATAGTGATTTCGACACACATAGGGTGCTCAATACGTAATGTTCTAAACCCTAAATCTTGCACTGATACCATGCAATTTGGAATAAAATGTGATACTGAAAATCTTCTATTAATCCATTTCACAATTATAGAGACCGGAACCCTAATGATAGAAAAATCCTATAGGCCTGTGGGGTAACCGAGCTTAAGCTAATACAACTTTTACATTCAAACATATTTACATTCTAATAGTTAGCTTCTTACTAGTTATTTTTGATAAAATCTTTTAGCCGGTCAAAAAAAAAAGAAAAAAAAAAAGAAAAAAGGAAAAAGATGAGTTGATGAAAAATCTTATCATTATGAATTTTTTTAAAGCTTTTTGGATTGATAAGTTAACTTTTTGAAAAATGGTTTGTATACAATAATTTTTATTTCATACACAAGAATTCATGTTTCCAAAGGTTGTACAATATGTAAAAACAAATATTATTGTTGTATACAAATAAAAATAATTATATACAAATCACTTCCCTAACTCTTTAGGTGTCACCAAAAAGTTTAATTTTTTTTTTTTTTTTGGAACCGGAAATTTAGTGGTCTCACCAGAGGGTACTCGACCCTGCCATCCAGGGGAAAAAACACTATTATTATGATGGTTTTATAATATATAAATCAATAAATACTTTTATTCAAAAGCTAGCTTGACTTTTAGCAAAAATGTTCTTCCAATATCGTGTTGATTGGTTGTAAGGCATCATGGTCGACTTTAAACACGACAATTGAGTACCTGACAAATGGTTGAAAGGGAACGTGAATAGTACTATAAACATGACAAAAGACAAAGAAGCAAGAATATTAATTGCAAAAGATAAATTTATTGCTATTTACAAAAGGGTTAATAACATAAAAACCACTGTAGTTTGGCCAAAATTTCGGTTTAACCACTATATTTTATTTTGTTCCATAAAAACCACTCGTACTTTCAAAAAATTCCATATTGACCACAATTCATTTTATTTTATAACTTTTAAGGATTATTTTCATCAAAAGATTATTTGAAAAGTTTCATATCGACATTTGAAGCAAATATTGGAAATCGATTGCAGTGAAAATGATACATAAAGTTGTCTACATGTGATTTTGGTCTTCGTAAGTGCAGCTCTTCGGCCATGTTGTGAATGCATAGGGTGTCCAAATGAATATACTAAATTTTGAATGCGACGTGGGTAAGAATTGTTCCGAGTTAGAGGCATAGATTCATGAATTTTATTTGTTATAGTGGTCGCAATGTATCTTTTTGAAAATATGAGTGGTTTTTACGAATTTTTTTGAAAGTATGAGTAGTTTTTTTAGAACAAAAAATAATATAGTGCTTAAACCGGATTTTGGCCAAACTACAGTGGTTTTTATGTTATTAACGCTTTACAAAAATAGAAAATTTCAAAATAGAATGATGATGGGGTTGTGATGACGATTTACTAACCGCCGCTGACCCCCCACAACGATGGTTTCATCACAAAAGTTATACTTTTAATCTTTTATAAGGGTTCGATGTCATTAGATGTCCACCAAGTTTCATCATTTACCACTTTAAGTCCATAATCGTTTTTTGGATACAAGCCATTGAACTATTTTTGGTGCCATTTTTACAATTTTGTACAATTTGACAAGTTAGAATGTTAAAAAGATCACATACGTACAAGTGTATTTTTTTTCTTTTTGAAATTTCATAGTTTTAAAAATTATATATATATATATATATATATATATATATATATATATATATATATATATATATCAAGGTTGTAGAAGTCGCCAGGCGGTAGGTGGGCGGTCGACTGGGGCCTAGGACTAGTCGGTCTAGGCGAGGACTAGTCGGCGCCTAGGCGGGGAGTATTAATTTTAATAAATTTTATTATTTTAAAATAATATAACTGAGAAAACCTGCATTTTTTGACAGAATCATCACAATTTAACTGAGAAAACTTACATTTTTTAAAACAAGAAAAGTGTATGAAGCATAGGAACTTGTAAACACAAACACAGATACAAACCTGCATTCTTTTGGGCCACTTGAAACTATCATCTTCCAATGATGACAAAGAAATAGGCAACCAACTTTCAGACCTGTAAACACAAACACAGATACAAACCATTAGTCACACGGGAGTTATTTTCTTCCTTGAAGCAACCATCTAAATTACAGCAATGTGAAATAGCAGCCTTGAAGCAACCATCTAAATTATAGCAATGTGAAATAGCAACCTGTAAACACAAACACACTCAATTATAGCAATGTGAAATAGCAACCTTGAAGCAACCATCTAAATTCATTAAGACACACTCAATTAAACCCGATGACTTAGCAGCTTCCAAAAAAGAGAACTAGAATCATTAGCAGCAATACGATTTCAGACTCATTCAGACTCAATCGATTTCAATTTCAGACTCAAAATCTTCAAAAACGGGAATACTTTTAAATTCGATCATCAATTTCAGACTCAATCGATTGCTCAATTTCAGACTCAATCGATTGCTCAAGCAAAATCGAAACCTCTACAAACATGGTATCTGTAATCCAAAATGGTATCTGTAATCCAAACATGGTATCGGTAAGCTTCACGAACCTGTAAGGAATCACGAATCATTGCAGTCGGTAAACAATTGGAGTCACGAACCTGTAAGGAACCACAATGCTCCCGAGAACCCGAGAACTCCCAACTCCTTTTAGATCAATCCTATATCTCCCAAACCGATATTTTTTTTCAAAAAACCGACCACATAGGCCTCTAAAACGCTCAAATAGGTGCCGGGTCGCTGAAAAAAATTTCCGAAAAAAACGACTTTTTTTTTTTTTTTTTTTTGAAAAAAATTTGCACATGTGCAAAAAAAAAAAAAAACTTTGCACATGTGCAAACTTTTTTATACGTACATTTTTTTTCAAGTTTTTTTTTTATGGATGTCTTTCTAACATATATTTAAGGCGTTCTGTAAAATAAAATTTCAAAAAAAGTGTACGTATAAAAAACTTTGCACATGTGCAAAGTTTTTTTTTGCACATGTGCAAATTTAAAAAAAAAAAAAAAAGTCGTTTTTTCGGAAATTTTTTTGAGCGACCCGGTACCTATTTGAGCGATTTAGAGGCCTATGTGGTCGGTTTTTTGAAAAAAATATCGGTTTGGGAGTTCTCGGGGGACTTGTGGTTCATAAAAGATCCTAACTCTATATATATATATATATATATATATATATATATATATATATATATATATATATATATATATATATATATATATATATATATATATATATATATATATATATATATAAGATCTTTTGAGAATCACAAGTCCCCCGAGAACTCCCAAACCGATATTTTTTTCAAAAAACCGACGCATAGGCCTCTAAAACGCACATATTTAAGCATTTTCGAAAAAAAATTCCGAAAAAAAAACGATTTTTTTTGAAAAAAATTTGCACATGTGCAAAAACTTTTTTTTGCACATGTGCTAACTTTTTTATACGTACACTTTTTTTCAATTTTTTTTTTTACAGAACGCCTTAAATATATGTTAGAAAGATATCCATAAAAAAACTTGAAAAAAATGTACGTATAAAAAAGTTTGCACATGTGCAAAATTTTTTTTGTACATGTGCAAATTTTTTTCAAAAAAAAAAACAGTCGTTTTTTCGGAAATTTTTTTCAGCGCCCCGGCACCAATTTGAGCGTTTTAGAAGCCTATGTGGTCTGTTTTTTGAAAAAATATCGGTTCGGGAGTTCTCGGGTTCTCGTGGTGAAGTTGGTTCTCAAAAGATCATAAGTCTATATATATATATATATATATATATATATATATATATATATATATATATATATATATATATATATATATATATATATATATATATATATATATATATATATATGTGTGTGTGTGTGTGTGTGTGTGTGTGTGTGTGTATGTATGTATGTATGTATGTATGTATGTATGTATGTATGTATGTATGTATGTATGTATGTATGTATGTATATATATATATATATATATATGTATGTATGTATGTATGTATGTATGTATGTATGTATGTATGTATGTATGTATGTATGTATGTATGTATGTATGTATGTATGTATGTATGTATGTATATATATATATATATATATATATATATATATATATATATATATATATATATATATATATATATATATATATATATATAGTACGAGGAGAAAACTTCCTATACGGTTCTAGGGGAGGGTTCTTTTTCATCTACATCTATCCCGATGAGCCGTCTATCGAATCGTTGCAATTGATGTTCGATCCCGAAGAGAAGGAAGAGATCTTCGGAAAGTGGGTTTTTATGATCCGATCAAGAATCAAACTTATTTAAACGTTCCCTCTATTCTTTATTTCCTTGAAAAAGGCGCTCAGCCTACAGGAACTGTTCAGGATATTTTAAAAAAGGCAGAGGTTTTTAAGGAACTTTGCCCTAATCAAACGAAATTCAATTAAATTAAGGAAATAAAAACTAAGGGTAGGATAGTGATTTCTATATCATTTTGGATATCTTTTCTATACTATTTTTTTTATTTCCTTCTTTTTTTGCTCTATTAGTATCTATTTATCCTATTAGTATCTATTTATCATTGCTTATATATATATATATATATATATATATATATATATATATATATATATATATATATATATATATATATATATATATATATGTTAGGTATTAGGGTTACCCTAATAACCATTAGGGTTTAGCCGTTTAGGTTATGCTAAAAACCTATTTTGTATCCCTATTTATATGATGTTAAACCCTTATTATTATGATCAACCAATCATTCTATATTATAACATTGGCGAAAAATGATGAAATAACGAAATTTTGATTGGAGGAATTTTTTGTATCCAGTTTCACATTTCGCATTTGTGGCTTGATTGAGATATAAGAAAGACTTTAAAATATTTTGCGGCAAATATTAGGCCACGGTGGCTAGAATTTTTGTTTTTCATTTCATTAAATATGACAATTGGTATCACTAAATTTTATTGAAAATTTTTATTAAAGATAAGAGAGTAGAATCTATAAAAGTATGAATGCGATTTTTTTTGTCTTTTTTTTTTTTAACTTAAAACAAACAAATAAATATTTTTATCTAAAACTTACATTGAGTTCTAGCAAAACTGATTTTGTTTTGTCTTTTTTTTTTTAAACTTAAAACAAACAAATAAATATTTTTATCTAAAACTTACCTTGAGTTCTAGCAAAACTGTTCGTATTGATTGGTTGAAAGGCAGCGTGAGTTCTACTTTAAATTTCAAATATGGCAATATTTCCAAAAGACAAAGAAACAATAGTAGTAATTGTTGAGAGTTGAGACAAATGAAAGTTGCGGTAGAAATGGGCCAAGGCAACAAATCTGTGGCAAGACATATCACATGATATGGGTAACTTTACAAACAAATAAGTGGTTTTTTAAAAGAATATTTAGACTGAAAATTTTCTTGTTTAACCGTCAAAAAACATTTCTATAATTTAATCACTAAGATTTAAAGTAGGTTTATTAAAATCATTATAACCAGGCATAAGAAGTTTTGTGGTAGCCATAAAACTTTAATTAAAAATTGCTATAATTTTATAAATTTTTATTCAACTATAAAAATACTAGAATTTTTATAAAACCATTTTAAACGAATACAATAGATTTTTTCCGCTTATATTGATGCTATGCTAAACCATTTTAAAAAATAAAACTACTAAAAGAGAAATCACATACAATGAAATAAAATAAAGTAATTGTTAATTGAGCATTTGTAGTTAGGATGGATGATGCCAAAAATAGAAGCAAACTTTGACTATGATGAATGAGAGCTTTGGCTTTCTTTTTTCAATTTGCGATTCCTTTCTTGCTATTGCAATTCAGTGCTTGTTATTCCGGTTAATGCTACTTCGGCTCATTGTTAATTGAGCATAATTCACGGTTTTATAGTTACCCAAAGTCCTCTTATACTCGGTCACGATAGCTTCTTCTTCTTCTTCTTTTTTTTTTTTTTTTTTTTTTTTTTTTTTTTTTTTTGTTTTGTTTTTAATATACTCACATTTTTTGTAGTTAAATGATAAAAAATTATTTAGATAGTTAAACCGAACAAATCCCAAACTATAACGATATTTTATGGAATTTTCTCTAAATATCATGTTGGACCTATATTATGTTTGTATTAAAGAAATATTTGTAATTTAACAAAGGTTATGTTTCGAAAAAAATTATTTTATTTTATTAATGTGAATCAAACATTTCGCATTGACCTCAACAAATGTGAGACTATAGTAAAAGAATGCGAATCTCGTAACATCTTAGGGGGTTTATTTTTAGAAATTATAGTTTTAGACCTTGTAATCACCGGACATTAATCTACAGTTTTGGTCTAGGATTTCAAAAATGATGTGGTTGGTCCTCTTTTGTAAAAGAAACACGTTTAATTCCTGAAGTTGTTACATTCTATGAAGCTCTATTAAAAGGCATCACATGCCCCTCACATTATTAATCTTTTATTTCCTTTTCAAAATTTGACCAATGTAGTGTTCTGTGGTGGTATTTTGTAGGACTTATGGTAGGTCAATGGTATTGTCTTTTGTTATGAAAAGGCTAAATGTTGTAATGGTGTTTTTTGTTGGTTAAATCAGAGGTATTTTGGGTCCTTATATGATGATCTTTGTAAACAATTGTTTAATGATCCATTTATTGTTCATTGGATAATGATATAGTGTGTATAAGTTAATGTAATCATCAATGTAACAAAGTGGTTAATGATCCAATTATTACGACACAATTTTTGATATAGACTATATATTTTTGTTCCATCTTCTACTTATATACTCAATTCATTAAGGCTTCCCGCTAATGTTTCCTCCACATGAGTTTCATACTCATCTTGAGTATTCATGTTGTACTTTTCCGCTATGTTATTATCATATGGTACATTTTGAGCCCCAAGGTCAAATAGAGGATCAAAGAAATCAAGTTCCTTTTGATCATAATTAGCGACATGTTTTAAAGTCATTGGGACATCATGACCATACATGGGAACATCTTGATCACACATTGCTTGATATTGATCACACATGCTTCAATCTTCATCACACATTGGTTTAACTTGGTTAGGCATTGGGTTTTGGTCCAAAACAAGGTCATTAACAACATAATTATTTAAAGGGACTTTACATACAATGTTGTTTAGTGTTTCCCTTTGTGGTTGATTAGGATTTAAAAAGGGACTAAATCCTTTGATGGGTCAAAAGAGTCATCATGGGATGGGTCGTCTTCTATCTCTACCAATTGTATGTTTTTTTTGAGTCAAAATCTATTATCCTACTGCAAGAACCAGTTTCGTTCCTCATTTTCCTAGTTCTAGTGAACTTAGGAGAGGAGTCGTCTTCTATCTCTTGAATAATCACTTTCACGGGTAACATAGAGTATGTATATATGTCTGTTTTTCCATGCTTAATGTAAATTTTGATATCCTAAACTTGGCTAGACAAATAAATTAAGTAATCACATCTGGTAGTTGCTAAATGGTAATTGACCAAAGTCTAACTCCACTTCAGGCATGAAAAAATGGTAATACATTGGTTCACATTTCATGTATCCTATTTATTTCATCATCACGGCAAGCTCATGTGCAGAGAACTTGTCAATGTAAACATAGCCTACATAGGTAACTTTGTTGTCAACATATTTCCTTCCTGGTGCTTTTGAAAAATCCACCATGATGAATATACCTTGTGAAATAATTTAGGTGTCCCTTGGTAAAAATTGAAAAAAAAAGGAAATACTTAACAAACACCCAAATGGTAAGAGGATTTAAGTTCAAATATCAAAATTTGGACTTATTGTAAACATCATTGACATCAACATGGGAGCTTGAACCTTGAATATTCCACATTGTTGGTTGAAACGCCTTGATTTTTTGTTTTCAGAATGCTTTGGTTTGATAAACAACATAAAGAAAGGATAAAAAAAAGGTTTAGATGAAGAAGTTGAATAAGTTTTCTTAAGGAAGATGATTATTGTAGGTTAGGGGTTAATGATGTAAATCCTAGCCATAAATAAGTAGGTAATGAAGGTAGCCTAAATTAGAAAGAGAAAAAAAAAAAAAAATACAAAAGTGCCTCGTGTGAGGGGGCACTTGATGCCTTTTAACGGAGCTTCACAGACAGTAACATCGCCTTGCCTTTTCCAACCATTAGAACTAACCCTATCACTTTTTGAAAACTTAGACGAAAACTACAGATTAGTGCCAACCACATGGACCAAAACTCTAAATTACTCTAAACTCTATATCTTTATAAATTTCATAAAAAATATTTTCAAAGTTACATAATTACATAAAAAATTAGCTATTACTTTAAAAAATATTATTGATAAAAAATTGTTAAAATTAGTTTAGGTGAAATGTCATGTAATTAAACAGTATTTCCACACGTGAGTTTTTAATGTTCGTATGATTGGTTATAATTTAATGGAACATCCATAAACCAAATTTTAAAAAGGGCTAAAACCATAATTGATGAACAAACTATTTATATTTTGTTCAAAACATCAATTTACGTTCTATATTTATGATTAATTAATATCAGTTGATATATATCCGCAATTTTTAAGTTATAAATTTTAAAAAGGTTTAATGAAACATACTAAAAACGTGTAAGCCTAAAATTTGAGAGACCAAAATTGTCAACTGAATGTTTGGCATCATATTGGTGTAAATGAATAATCCATGATTAGATTGATGTTATATTATTTTTTTAACATCAAAACAATGAAAGAAATTGAATGTGGTTAGAAAGAAAGGAAATGATAAATGGTGCAAATTTTTTTTTTTATCAAACTCTTCAAGTTACTTTATAATAATATTCCCAACCCTTAAAATTATTTTACTTTAAATGGTAAAAAATAACGTAAAAGATAGTGTAAAAGTTCTTTCCAACTAATTACACAATATTCAATAATAAAAATAATAGTCTATATACAATCAGGCATTCCTCTTTATCTAACTTTTAGGTGGCGTTTGGTTGTTTTTGAAGAAATTGGAATCTGGAAAGGAATTGAAATCTGTCAGAAATTGGAATCCAATTCCATATTCTGTTTGGATGTCAGGAAATGGAATTGGAATCCGATTCCATATTCTGTTTGGTTGGAAGGAGATGCAATTGCAATGTATGTAAATTGACATATTTGCCCTTATAGCTTTTTGGCTTAATTTTAATTTGTTTATCTATTTATACGTAAATAAATGTTATACAAAATGACATATTTACCCTTTTGACATAATTTCACATTGTTTGGTAAATAAATGTTATACAAAATGACAGATTTCCATGAAAATGATGAAGAAGTTCACAATACTTCTTCTTCTGAATCACTTTCTTTAGAGCTACTGATTCTTTCTTTAGAGCTACCGTCATCAAAACTTTACACTTTTTTTGTAGTTGTGGCAGCAACACCATCAAGAGTGGTTCTTAAGCACCACTTCACTAAACAAGAGTTAAACAAGAGTGATTCTTAACCACCAACAAATTGTCTTCGATTTTTCTAGCATCCCTAACTTTTAATGATTCCAAAAGAGCAAAAACTATTGTAATTGGTATACAACACGTAATTGAAATGAAAAAGGGGGAATAGATCATTACCTGTAGCAAGATAAGAACTGCTCTAGTTCTTGATTCGAAAAGAAATCTCTTGATTCGAAAAGAAATCTGGACTGTATGTGAACAATAGAGAGAATGAGAAAGGGAGAGGGAGCGAGAGAGAGAGAGAGAGAGAGAGTCAGTGAGCGATAGAGAGAATCAGTAAGGAGGAATAGATCATTACCTGTGATCGGATCATCAAAGTCGAATGGGGGTTTCTCTGTTGACCACGATCGTTATGCCTAAAAATCGATTACACTGATTAGGGATAGAGAGAGTGAGCGATGCATGTGTGAGATTGACGAACCTAGGGCTACCGGAAAATCGATTGCACGTTGCCAGGTTTGTAGAAGACGAGGTAGTCGGGGTGTGGGGGAGATGAGAACACGAAGACTGATTAGGGATAGAGAGAGTGAGCGATGCGGGTATGTAGTGAGGGGCAAAATGGTAATCAGGCAAATTCCTTTCTTTAAGGCATTTAATTCCCTCCATCTCCCGATGGAATTAATTCCCTCCTCTTTGATGGAATTTCAGCCTCATTTAGGATTCCAATTCCTTACTAGAGTGTGAACCAAACACAGCATTCTGATGGAATTGGATTCCAATTCCTTCCAATTTCTTCGAATTCCGTCGAACCAAACGCTACCTTATAGTTTTCAAAAATATTCATTATGTTTATTTACTTTATCTTTCAAACTTGACACACATTTTTCATCACAATAATTTTATTAATTATATTAATAGACATTTATAACAAAAATTAATTTATTCATATATAATTAATCATCATATTATTGGTTTTCTTAGTGACACAAGTAACGATATTAATATAGGCTATCATTATATAAATAATAAACTAAAAATGAATAAGTAACGACCAATTTATATGAATGAAATTTAATACTCTATTTGGTGTTACCGAATATTATAACACTATATTCCATTTTATACTATTTGTCAACACCAAATTTGATGTAATATATAATGTTAGGTTAGAGTGATTTAACATGATTTTTGGTGTATAATGTAAGTTCTAATGTTGGGTTAAAGATAGGTTAAGTGTCTCATTGATAAGTTTGACGCTTTAAAGACATATTTTGAACAATATTTATCTACTTTATCTAAGTTAACAGTTTATAGTTAAATATAATTGAATCATCATGTTTATAGATAATACCATTATAATATATACATTCGTTTATAAGATTAATTTAGGGTATTGTTAGAAAACCTTTAAATTTGTGTGTGAGAGGTCTACATATGAGATACGGCGGAATTTATTTAAGATCTACCTTAATTTATTGAAAAGATATATATTTATACGACACAAACCTATTTACACAAAATATAACTGAGGTAAGTAACAAATTTTACTAATTAACCTTTTAGAATAAAATATTATAAAAAATATTTATTTACAAGTGAAAATCAAATCTACCATCTTTATAAATTTCTTGCTGAAATTATATTTTTGCTTAACAGATACTATAAGATTAGAAATATATATTTTACATGAACTACGATCAAAATCAACTTATCTAATATTTAAATATTATTCATTTGTCGATCGAGAGTATAGCATAATCAAGATCAAATTACTTATTGGTAATTAAGTGGAAGTTACCATCCATAAAATTCTTTATATCATTAATTTTTGTTTTGTTGCAAAACCGAGTTTTTATAAAATATAAATCTTACATAAGATATCAAAATATTACAAGTGTTAA
This sequence comes from Cichorium intybus, assembly GCA_023525715.1. Classification (NCBI taxonomy): domain Eukaryota; kingdom Viridiplantae; phylum Streptophyta; class Magnoliopsida; order Asterales; family Asteraceae; genus Cichorium; species Cichorium intybus. Next base: position 24,306,659 of record CM042016.1, on the reverse strand, counting down.
CTTCTTACTTATGAAATGTAATTGCTAAATACACGTCAAAGACCATTGTGTTACATAAACTGATTAAAAACAATTTTGGTATAACTATATACATGTAGATGCCACATCATCAAAAGTCGTTACTAGTTACAATGTTATATGGGTTTCAAAAGAAAAAGATTTCGACATACTCTGTTTCTTCATCTTGGCTCACATAACATCAAGGTTTTTATCCGATCAAGAACTTGTCAGAGACTATTGCTCTATGATATGCTAATGGATATAACATGAAAGTTTGTGGGAAAGACATGAAGAAATTAGTTCTGAGAATGGAAGGTAAAGACGATATTAAATGAATATGTTAAATATATACATACAAGATGGTGGGATCATGGGCAAAAAGTTATAGATTATGGAATGTGTAACAAACATATGATCAATTTCTTGGGACTTCAAGAGATGAAGAGGGAAAAAATGGAGCTTACTATTGTTTGATATTCAAATCCAAAATCTGATGCTGCCACTTATCTGGTACAAGAAAGTCATTTAGTGATGATGGAAATATGTCTATGTGTGTACATAATAAAAAATATATTAGTTTACCGGATGAAGAATGATCATTTGGCTGTGAAAAGAACTTTGGGTTACATATCTTAAGTTAATTTCTTTTTATTAATATCATTTTACTTCTCTACTTCAACATGTCCGTTGAACTTTCAACTACGTGACACTTTATACCTAATCTGCATAAGACCAAAATAAATTAGCCACAATAAATGCAATATCATTCGCTGCTTAACAAATTCGAATTGTAAAAGTTTAAATTCCAAGAAATTCAATACTTTTTTGCCATCTCGCTAGTTTGTTAACATAATTTTATCGTTCCAAAAAAAACTTTATAGTTTTATATGTTTTAGTTTTAGATTAAAATGTGGTTGCACATTTTGTTAAAAATATCAGCTTGTTACACAAATTGATATTAAGTACAAATTCCATTTTGTAAACAATATTTATCAAGCTTGATGGTCTAGAAAACCCAAAAGCCATGTATGAGGAGATGATATTGTTATTATATACTTATATATTCGACAATATGTAAATGCAACACAGGAAAGTCAAATTCAAGTTTTTTGATATGTATATGTCTCCTATCAATCTACTAAATATGACTAACGTCCGTGTGAGTCGATATGAATTTCGTTTTACACATGACCATAAAATTGAGTCAAAATCATAGTGTGGCCATCAAAGATAACATAGATCACCTCGAAATTGATTTAAGACCACAAATATAACAATGGTGTCCCTACTCATTTCATTTTACAAGCCGCCTCATTAATCACCACCAAATTCATCCAAATTGAGTTGTGACCGCACATATTTTGCTGTCCCAAAATCATTTCATTTGACAAGCCACATTTTACACATGTCACTGAAATACGTCATATTTGTATCTCTATTGTTGTAAAGTGAGTATCACAAATGTATTTTAGCGAAACATAATATTCGGAGATATCAATAGATTTGCAACGGATATCCCGCAAGTTCTCATAGCCGATTTTTGAAGACACTTTTTACGGACTAAGACGGGTTAGAGACGAATAACGTCCGTTTGCTAATCTGTCGCAAAGTCTAGAAGATTATTGACAATCGATGATCTTTAGCATCTTTTGGCGACCGTTGCAAAAATTAGTAAAAAATATTTGTTTATTTTTAGGGACTAAATATTACAAAAGTAATTTGTGTGCAATTTACCAAATTGAGTTAAAGATAACTTTGGTCACCCAAAATCATTTCATTTTACAAACCACATTTTACACATGCCATTGAAATACGTCATATTTGTATCTCTATTTTCGTAAAGTGAGCATCACACATGTATATTAGCGACATATAATATTCGTAGATAACTAGATATCAATGGATTACCGATGGATATCCAGCATGTTCTATTAGCCGATTTTCAAAGACATTTTTAACGGATTAAGACAAATTAGAGATAAATAACATCAGTTGCTAATCTGTTAATTTGTTGTAAATTCTAGACAATTACTGACGGATTAACGATGACTTTTAATATCTTTTGGCAACCGTTGCTAAAATTCATAAATAAAAAAAAATTAGTTTGTTTTTTGAAACTAAATATTACAAGAGTAATCAGTGTGTAATAGGTGATGGATGTATAAAAGTTGAAGGTAAAAATATATTAAATGTTGTTTGTAGTCCACCACCACCACCACCACCAACACCACCACCACCACCGATTATTTATTATTAAAAATAATAATGTTGTTAAATCATAATCATAGTAATTTATATTATTATTAATCATTATTATTATTATTATTATTATTATTATTATTATTATTATTTAGATTATAGTTATTCTTATTCTTATTTATGTTATATTCTTTAGTATTTGTATGTGTATGCAGATTTGTATCTATGTCTATATTTCTATATGTATGTATGGATAGGCTTATGCGTATACGTATTCACATATTTATTTGGATGTGTGTCATGTGTATACGCATTCATATGTTTGTGTATGCATGTATAAATGTATGTGTGTAAGTGTATGCATACATGTGGTATACATATACATGTGTATGTGTGTGTACACACACACACACACACACACACACATATATATATATATATATATATATATATATATATATATATATATATATATATATATATATATATATATATATATATATATATATATATATATATATATATATATATATATATATATATATATATATATATATATATATATATATATATATATATATATATATATATATATATATATATATATATATATATATATATATATATATATATATATATATATATATATATATATATATATATATATATATATATATATATATATATATATATATATATATATATATATATATATATATATATATGTGTGTGTGTGTGTGTGTGTGTGTGTGATACACATTAATTTTTAGTTCATTTAAGCAAAGAAAAATCGTCCAAAGATAATGTTTTTAGTCAAATATTATGGAAATTGGTCTCAAATAGAGTTTTACCCAAAACATGAGTTTCAAAATCAATGGTCTGCAATTATATCACAACAAGGGTTTAAGCTACCACACAATCTGTAACCTTTTAAAATCCTCACAAGTCTCTAAAACTCCAAAACATAATCTATGGCTACATGTAAAATACTTAAGTTACACTAGTTAGTGTATAGATTAAAATTCGGGAACTGGACTTGTAGGTGAGTTGGGATAAGACTTTAATCCCAACTCCAAGTCTAATTCCTTAAAAAAGATTCTGTACTTATCTGAAAAACATTTAGAAACCATAAAATTTAGATAATAATCAATGTAAAGTGATGAGATGACATGCATATGAAACTAATCCAATCCCAAGTTATCTACACTCTAAAGTCTCTCTAATTCTATGGTCCCAATGGTTGGCTCAAACCTAGAATGGGTATACACCCATGAATCGTTGCTATTGGTTAAACCAATTCAAACACTACAGTCAATTTTAAGTATACATGACCTTCACACATATACCATTGAATGGTTTGGAAGGTTCACCCCTTTGGCAATAAATCTAAATGATCACCAAGGTTAAAGTCGACATTAAAGTAAAATTGGAATATTTCCAAATGAGTGCCCAAGCATCACAAAAGTCAACCCACCCAACATAAATGCACAATGCCATAAAGTATTATGCGAAATACATATTTTACAGAAACCATGAGTATAAGGTTAACTTTTTAAGCACTTTACCACTCAAAAGGTGTCAAGACATGTATCCAAGAATAGTACTCACATCTATTCTAAATAAAACCTTATCTAACTTCTAAACACCTTATGATAGTTGGTGGTCATGTAAGGAAGCCCAAAAGCTAAACTATAACTTCTTCTTAAACCATTAAGGCACTAATTAACTTCTTGCTAGTGAAAAATATAGTTTTATTCTGTTTATATCATCCACATAACCATTTAAGAGCATAAGAGAAAACTAGACTTGATTTGGACATCAGATGCAAAAGTTACAAATTTGACCACTCGATCGAGTCAACTTCCAAAGGAGAAGTGAGTCGACTAAGTTACATGTCTGATACACACAAAACGTGTTTTCTTTTTCTTTAATCCCCATACACATATCCAACTCATTTGTAGACTTAGTCCATTTGGCCTCAATGAATTAGTTTGATCCGATAACATCTTAAGATCTGGAAAACCATTTCTAATAATATTTTAATAATAATTTATGTTTCATTTTTGATGATTTATGAAGATTTTTACACAACATGAAACTTGTTAAACATCATAATCTTGACTCAAGTTCCATATCATCATCAAAGCTTATGTTCTAAGAAAATCATCAACAAATGAACATTTTAATGTCTTATTGACACGTGTTTTGTGATAATTGGAAATTTTGTGAAATCTTGAACTTGGAATATGTAAATTTGTGTAATCTCGAACTTGGAATATGTAGTCAAAACTTTTGTATAATCTTGATCTTGGAATATATAATCAGAAATTTAGTCATATCTCAAATTTTAGTTCCAAATTATGGATCTTACATTTATACTTTCAAATATTGCTTTCCTAACTTTTGAGTTTTCAAATCTAGCCCAAACATGATTTTACCAATTTCTCAAACTTTTAACATATTCGTCCTTTTTATCATAGTTTTTTCTTTTTATCCATTTCATCTAATCTTCTAATATACTCCTATTATAAAATTCCTTTATTTATGTTCAAATTTTATTCTATTTATTCTATTTGAGTTTTATTTACTTGCTAAAAAAGTTATATTTATACCAAAATTGATCAAAACCACTAGGCCTAAAATTTGGATGTGCAATCACGCACGAACCACCCCTAAGGAATGATTCCGTCCCTAGAAAGCAACGAAGGAAAATGACAATAAACTATTTAAGGTGATCCTTCCTTACCTCATTAACTAGGTTTGTTTCATATCGGCTACTGAGGCGTCCTACCCTATAGTTGTATTATCCAAGATACTAATTGGACCTACTTTAGAAATGAATATTTTATCTTTATATTTAGTACTCATAATTGTTTCTTTATAAAGTCTACCTTTTCCAAAAATAATTTAGGTTCATGCCTTAAGGTTCTCTTAATGATTTAAGTCATTCAATACTCATCATTAATTATGTAGATAATACATTCGTAAAGAAGTAACGCCATTGTCTCACACACATAAAATTAATTGATTTGTTCAATTAGGTATTGGTATTCACTTTTCTTTTAGGTCCAACTTATCAAATTATTAAAGATGTCATCTAATCAAGGGTTCTATGATGCCTTATTTATCAATAGATCCCATATAAATAATATATTCCTAATACATGTGGTGCAAGCTAGTATGACCCTAAACAACAACATTTGTAGTGTTAGGAACTTCATCCACAATCATTTGTTAAACATGAGCTTTGGCAAGCGGCGGATCATTTTTCTTGTTTCCATTTTCGCCTTCACCCTTTTTCTTCTTTGGATGATAATATGAGATATGACCGTGTTCTCCATAATGGTAGCATTTCTTGGATTTCTTAGAACATTTAATTAAAATATACCCTTTTACAGTACACTATAAACAAGGAACCTCAACTTTACTTTGGGTTTTTTCCATACCAACTCTTTCAATTTTCTTCAAATTTCTCTCTCTTATTTTGATAGTTACCTTTGCCTTGCACTTTGGTTTCACTTTTACGTTTACCCCTATGGTTCCTATATATTTCCTTATATCTCTGTTCAAGTGTTTTCTCTATTCTCCTTGCCTCCCTTACCGCCTGATCAAGTGTTGTGTAGTCCCCAAAGTTCAACTTTTAGTTCTAAGGAAATCCTCCAATAAATTGGTTTATCTTAGTAGCCTCATCTGATGCTAATCTCCTTGAAAAATTCAAGACATTGTGAAATTTATTGTCATGCTACCTTTCTCTAGTTTAAGGAAGTCCTTCTCCAATTGCCTTATTTCTTCACATTATGCAGAAATGCTCTTTGAATCTTTCAAGGAACTCTTCCCCATTCATTCTTTTCAACTCATGAGGAGTTAGATATTATTTAAGTCCCAACCAACATCTTAAAGCTTGCTTTTTAAGCTTGGTCACCACAAAATTCACCTTTTGTTATTCACCACATTGACGTATAGAGAAGGCCATCTCTATTTCAATGATCCAATTATATACCACAATTAGATAGAGGGTTCATTTATAGATCAATGGTTGACACATGCTAAAGTGTTTATAAGTGAAAATCAGATTGTTACTTCTATTCTACAAATGAGGTGGTTTTCATGTCCTAACTTCCTTCTCCAATACAGTATGAATCACCATAACCCTTTCTACTAGCTTCAAACTATTAATGTTTATATCTTCTTTCAATTATTCTTCTAACTGTATTCTTGATCTTATCCTCTTTCCTATCAAGCATACTTTGAATTTTTTTTTGTCATTTTCTCTTATTGACGGGCCATAACCACATCAAGCAAAGCACGATAGTTTTCTAACATAGTATGGTTTGCCCATGATTTCACATTCATATTAATCTAATTATGGACTCTAGAATCAACACAATTACCACGAGTGGTCACCATTCTGAGAAATCCCTTCTTCTAATTCTTAAATAATAAATAAACATTTAGAAGTTAAACACATATAAATTCTACTCTTATATGCTTATCCTAACGCAAGAACTAAGTTTATGTCTAAGTACTAACTAAGTACTTAGTTCACTTAAGTAAAGAAATATCTTCCCAAAATGATTTTAAGTCAAACATTACAGATGTAGGTCCCAAATAAAGTTTTAGCAAAAACATGCGTTTAAAAATCAAGGGTGTACAATCATATCACAAAAAGAGTTTAAGCTACCACAAAATTCGTGGCTTGCTAAAATCCTCACAAGTCTCTAAACCTTAAAAACTTCATCTACAGATACATGTAAAATAACTTATTTAGACTATGGAGTCTAGTTAATAAATTCTGGGAACTCGACTTGTAGGTGAGTTGGGATAAGACTATAATCCCAACTCCAAGTCTAATTCCCCAAAAAATGTTTTGTACTTATCTGTAAAACATTTAGAAACCATAGAGTTTAGATGATAATAAATGCAAAGTGATGAGATTATATGCATATGCAACCACTCTCATCCTAAGTTACCTACACCATAAAGTCTCTTCCATTCTAAGGTCTCAATGGTTAGATCAAACTTGGAATGGGTATACACCCATGAACCATTGCTACTAGTTAAACTAATTAGACTACTAAGGTCAATTTAGGTATACAAGGACATCACCTATATACCATGGAATACACTAGCAAGGTCCACGCCTTTAGCAATATAGATAAACGTCCACTAAGGTCAACATCGACTACTAAGGTCAAAATGAAATATTTCCAAATGAGTTCCTGGTAATTCACATAGAATATTATGTGAAAATATTTCATAAAACCATGAGTATACGTTTACTCTTGTAATCACTTTTCCACTCAAAAGGTTGTTAAGACATGTATACATGGATAATACTCACCGCTATGCTACATCAAACCTCCTCCAACTTCTAAAAACCTTATAGTAGTTTGTGGTTACCTAAAGGAGCCCAAAAGCTAGACTACAACTTTTTCGTAATCCATTATGTCACTTATTAAGTTCATGCTGATGCATAATCTATGCAGTTATCGCTATCATAAACCTAATAGCGGTCACCTAACGATATTTGATTTAGCGGTTATCGTGGTGGTATAGCGGTTTTTTTGTATTGTTACTTTTAGACATTCAGTACTGCGTAGAATTAATATCATAAAAAGTTATATAAAAATGTCACATAAAACATGGATAATATTCTAATATGAAAAGTGTCTAAGTGTCAAACATGGATAGTTTGCATAAAAATGTCACATAAAACACTTTTCCTAAAAATCTCGGATAATCTCGGACAATATCGGACAATCTCGGCCTCTAATCTCGGACAATCTCGGCGCTAATCTCGCCAGCGAGATTACTAACCGAGATTTCCATTGCTATCTCGGCCTACCTCCGAGAACCGCTATCTCGGTGCTATACCAACGAGATAGCGCGAGATTGACTGCCCAGTTCATAATATAGTTTCATGCCATTTATAGCATCCACATAACCGTTAAAGAGCATAGGCAAAAACTAGACTTGATTTGGACATTGTATGCAGAAGTTAAAAATTTGACCCTAGCCTTTATAGGCCTTTATGCAACCGAGTCAACTTAAAAAGGGGAAGTGATTCGACTGAGTCACATGTCTGGTGTCCCCAAAACGTGTTTTATTCCTCCTTAAGGCCCATACACATGTCTAACTCAATAGTAGACTTAATCTATTTAACTTCAATGAATTAGGTTAATCCAATAACATCTTAACATCTTGAAAACCATTTCTAATAATGTTTTAATCACAATTTATGCTGCATATTTAATGATTTTTGGATATTTTTACACAACATAAACTTGTTAAGCATCATAAGCTTGATTCAAGTTCCATATCATCATCAAATTTATGTTCTCACAAAATCATAAACAAACAAACATTTTAATCTCATATTAACATGTGTTTGTAGTAACTCATGAAATAATGTTGGATCAAGAACTAATTTCACTTTAAACTGTGACTAAAAACCTTCAATAGTGCTAGATCACAACTTAAAGTTCTTATAATGGTTCAAATCATGAAGTTAACGTTAGAATAGTGGATTTATTTGTTTAGAAATGGTTTACAATCATAAAAACTAGATTAAAAACATCATTAACTTCATTCCTGAAATCTTTATTCGAAATCCACCATTAATGGAGCCCACAAGTAGCAAAAACACATATAACTAAAAAGTAAGTCAATGATAATAGAAATAAACACTAAATAGCATTTAGATGATTCAAATAACATCAAAACATCATCAGTATTATGTCTTCAAGTTCAAATTTCGGAATTGGGGATTTCCTAAACCTAACTTGAATTAAAGGGTGAAGAAGAAGATAATACCTCCTAGAAGCTTGGAAGTAGATGCTAATGTTAGGAATGGATCTAAATTGCTCAAATATTTTCTCACACCTTCAAGTGGCCTCTAGTTTTCTTTCTCCTTATCTTAATAGTATTCTTACCCAAATGGGGGAAGAAGATGACTAATTTCTTATATAAGAAGTGGACCTATCTCGGTGAAAATTCAATTCCTCCATTTGTAGATGATGTGGCGCTAAGAAAGATATGGCTGATGTTATCAAAGAAGTTATAGAGGAGTTGGTGGACTTGGATACCAACATTGATGAAGGAAACTAGGATACAGAGAGTAGCAGCATCTGTGATAATTTTGAAAACATGTTAAAGGAAGTCCAATAAAAATTATATCCTCGTTATACAAAGTTTTCTTCCCTCGACTTCTTAGCAAAGCTAATGCATATCAAGGTGAACGATAAATGGATTAATAGCTCATTTGATGAACTCATCGAGTTGTTGTAATCTTCATACCCGGAAGGCAACAAGATTCTGCCTTCACATTATTTAACAAAAAGACACAAAAAAGATTGGTTTGGGTATGAGTGGATACACGTGTGCAAAAATGATTGTGCTCTCTTTTGGAAAGAACACATATTTTTGCATAATTTTTTGTTTGTAATGAGTGTAAGAGGATCGATAAAAACACAAACGGTAAGAATATTACTCACAAGGTATTACGATATTTTCCCGACCCTAGGCTATGATGTTTGTATTGTTCAAGGCACAGGGTAAAAGATATGATTTGACACGTCGTCACCGAAGACAGTCACTTGGCTACCATATATAAATAGCGATGTTAACAACGTCGATATCGATTATTAGTGCCGACACTATTACCAATGATAAAAGAGTAAGAACGATGTTGCACTACCGACGACTTTTTACCAGCGACATGTCACTGCTAATACTTAAAAATGGCTATTTCATATCTCTTTAGCGGCGAGTATTGTTGCCATTAATGATATTATTTCTTGTGATGATATATATATATATATATATATATATATATATATATATATATATATATATATACATATATATATATATATATACATATATATATATATATATATATATATATATATATATATATATATATATATATATATACACACACACACACATACACACATCCACACATGTACTTGCGTACGTACATACATACATACATACATATATACATAGATGACAACGCCTAGTGATATCAAGTATTTTAGGCGTTGTTGAGCCCTGTTCTTGGTAAAATTATATCAAATATGCATGAGTATTCTCACTTTTCGTGTCAGGACTTGTCTGGAGTAAAAGAACATAAACAGGGACTAAAGGTGTACAAAAGGAAAAAGTATGAAAAGAATGAAAAATCAAGAGAAGACGTACGCGCGCCGCGGATTTATCTTCTGCGCGACGCGGGCGTAAGGCGGTGGAACACATTTGAATGATGAAAAAACGGGGAACGGATAAGTACGCGCGCCGCGGATTTCACTTCTGCGAGGCGCGGTCACGGGAAATTTGCAACTATAAATAGAGGCATTTCCAGTCGAAAACCTGAGCAAAGACCGGGTGTAAACATCGACCTAGAAGCTCTTTGACTCGAGGATTCCATTTCAGAAGCCATCATTTGGTATTTTCATGTTTTAGATTTTATTTCATTTTAGTTAAACATTTGTAAGCTTTGGGTTGAACCTTTGGGTGTGACAACCATTGATATTCAGCCTAGGGTTCTGTTTTTAGTAGTGTTTGGCTACTGATTTGATGTTTGGATATTGGTTTGAGTGAATGAAATCATTCGGTTAATGTTAATATTGATTTTTCGGTATTTTGGATGTTAGTTTGTGTTTGGATTTGTTTGATTGTGATTGGATTTGTTTGTGACTTGGTTGGGACTGCTTTCCTTTGCTGAAAACAGTAGCTAACTTGGTTAGGTTAGGCATTAAACCTTGGCTATTAACTGTCTCATAGAACTGTTAGTTATTAGCTAGTTTATGCTATGCTTGGTTTTGCTAGTTTGGATGCCTTCAATTGCTTCTGATTCAGAGATGTACTTCTGAGTTCAGAAAGTAACTAGGTCATTTGGACATAGCTAAGCTTGGCTTGGGTGTTTGAATATTGTTTTAAGGTAGAAAGATAGAAATTAGTTCCTCCGACTATAGCTGTGACACTATTAGTTGGTAATCTCTCATCTAGGCTAACCACGTAGCTCCTGTGGATCGACCCTGACTCCACTATACTAGTGAATATTAGGTTATTTCTTATTTTTGACCGCATGGCGACCTCTGCGTGCACGTCAAATTTTGGCGCCGTTGCCGGGGAGCTGTGAGCTTAGAATAGGTGAGTAGTAGGAATTTGTTTCTTGCTTTTTGAAATTTCATTTTGGGTTAATTTCATTTTGGTTTTGATTTTTGTGGGCGTGTTGCATTAGTGCATGCGTACCCGCAGGGGAGAGCAATCATCCCCATTGCAGTTTGATTCTGAGATTGAGCGTACTGCGCGCAAACTCCGTGCCCGTAGGCGTTTAAGCATCATGAATTATAGTCAAGTTAGCAGTAGTCCGGTTAGTGTTGCCGAGGATCCGTCAGGAGAGGCAACTGGGAGGTTTTCTATCCCTCCGTTTTCAGAATTCCAATTTGGAAGTTCGAGTGCGTCTGGTGGTGTAGTTTCAGCCCCTGCACCCATACCATCATGCACTCCGCCATCTATTCCACCATTTACACCTGCTTCTCAACCACAATCCACCAATCCCTTTACATCTGCTATGACTTGGGGAGAGCCGACCCGAGATGGCACCCCAACTCCTAGACAGCATACACCAACATCACAACCACAACCAGCCCTCTTTAAACCTCAACCTACATACCAACCAACACAACCTATACACTTTCAACCACCGCCTCAACCGCAATACCAATACCCAGAGACGGAGGAAGTGTACGACGAGGAAGATGAAGGATGGGTGCCACCGGCATCCCAACCATAATGGAACCGAGGTCGGGGACCTCCCAGGCGAGCACCACCATACCAACCACCAGGACAGCGGGAGTACAATGATCATCTTTACGGTAACCCCGCTCAACCCTTACATTTTGCACAACCGAGACGGCAATCAGTTGCATCACATTTCCAACCACGGGAATATGATGATTCGTCGCCGATCTATATTCCTGATAACATAGATTCGCAGGTAGAAATCAAACCTCAGTTATTAGGAATATTGAATCAGTTTAGGGGATACAAGACTGATGACCCTTATAACCATTTGTATGAATTCTTAGCAATCGCCAACGCCAACACTCCTAGGAATATTGATAGAGATATTTTTAGGCTTAGATTGTTTCCATTCACCCTTAAGGATAAAGCCAAGTATTGGTTTACATCCTTACCATCAAATAGTATTACTAGTTGGGAACAACTCAAGGCGAAGTTTTTGCAAGAATTCTATCCAGTCAGTAAAACCACGGAGATTAGACGAGCGATACAAGATTTTCAGCAAAAGCCTGGAGAGGCTTTTCATGAAGCATTTGACCGACTAAAAGAGCTGCTGAGATCCTGTCCACATCATGAAGTTCCTAAGTGGCAGCTGGTCAAATTATTTTTCGAAGGAGTTAATGAAACACACCAGGTCATGATAAATGCCTCGTCAAGCGGGACATTTATGTGGCAAGAGCCAGATGATGCCTGGAGATTTTTGGAGCAGCTGAGTTTAGGATCAAAAGTCAGTGGGTCAATGAAGGATAAGACTGTATATGTAGCAAATGTCGAAGCAGAGAACAAATGGAAAGCTGAAATTCAAAAGGAGCTCACTGCTGTTACAAAAAGGTTCAATCAGATGCTCGAGAGATTTCAACAGGAAAAAGGAGCATACGTGTTGCATGGGCAGAGCATCTGTAATACATGTGGAAAAGTAGGACACAATCATAATGAGTGCTCAATGACTCATGAGGAAATAAGTCAAGTGCATGGATATGGTCGATTTCACAACGCACCAAGGCCATTCCGAAGCAATCAGCAACGAGAATCGAGATAACCATCTACAAGGCAGCAACAGGCGCAAACTCCACCTTCATCAGGAAGTACGAACATTGGTTTGCAAGAAATTTTCGGGATATTAGTGCAACTTCAGGAGGTAGAGAAATCTAATTCAGAAGCAATCCTGAGATTAGGAGAGTCTCTTGGCAAAATAGAAAAACAAAAAGCAAGGGAACAAGAGCAATCACATGAAATTCAAGTCAATGAAGTCATCACACTTAGGAGTGGGAAGAAGGTCGACAACAAGGTTGCAGCCCCGGTTAATGATGATGACAGTGATGTGGAAATAGTTTTTGATGAAAAAGAAGAATTAGAAAAGAGAAAGAATAAAGAGGAGCAGGTGCAGAAGAAGAAGACGAGTATTTGGGAAAAAGGAGAATCAAGTGGAACAGTTCCTTTTCCTACAGCCTTGGAAAAGCCGGAAAAAGGACCATTTGGGAAGAAGGGACCACAAGCTGAAGATATGTGGGAATTGTTTAGACAGATCAAAGTAAACATTCCTTTAGTCAAACTCATCAAGGAGGTCCCTGCATATGCTAAATTTCTCAAGGACATGTGTATACACAAGAAGCATATTCTGTCTCACCTGCCTAAGATGATTAGCTTACCCGAGAATGTAAGCTCTATCCTCATGGATGCACTTCCGCCAAAGATGAAAGATCCGGGAGTCCCTCTCATTTCCGTAGATTTAGGCAATGTGCACATTAAAAGAGCTCTATTAGATTTAGGTGCAACTGTGAATATATTGCCTGGACAATTATTCGACAAGCATGAGTTCGGTACTATGAAATCTACTGATGTGATTTTGCAATTGGCCGATAAGTCCACCAAGGTTCCTAGGGGCATGTTAGTTGATGTAATCATCAGGGTAGGAGAATTTTACTACCCAGCAGACTTTCTTGTTTTGGACACTCGTCAAGCAACAAATGGTGAACAACCGACAATTATTCTAGGGCGGCCGTTTTTGGCCACGGCTAATGCAAATATTACTTGTCGTACTGGAGAAATGGGGATATCTTTCGGACACCGACAGGCTAAGATCAACATTTTCAATGCAGATCCCAAAGGAAGTAACATGGAAGAAGAGGAATGCTATCAAGTGGACATCATAGATGAACTGGTGCAGCAATACGCCCCAGAGGTACTTCAAGAAGAAGAAATAGAAACTCAGGAAGAAGCAATTGTTGGAAGAACAGAAACACAAAATATGGAAGAGAAAAAAGGATTCAAGTCCGAGGAATGTGCGCATATAGAGAAGTTACCAACAGAAATTCCAAAGACATTAAAGCCCTCTTTACAAGAACCACCAAAGTTGGATCTGAAACCCTTACCAGAGCATTTGAAGTATGCCTTTCTAGGGGAGAAGGATACTTTACCAGTAATTGTAGCAGCCAACTTGACGGAGAAGCAAGAACTAGAATTGCTTAAGGTATTGTCCAAACATAAGGAGGCTATTGGCTGGACAATTGCGGACCTAAAAGGGATTAGTCCGACTACATGCATGCATCGCATTATCACAGAAGAAGGAGCTAAACCTGCCAGAGATACGCAAAGAAGGTTGAATCCCAACTTAAAAGAAGTTGTCAAAAAGGAGGTTCTTAAATGGTTGGACGCAGGAATCATTTATCCTATTTCCGACAGTGAATGGGTTAGCCCAACGCAGACTGTGCCGAAAAAGTCAGGAATTACTGTAGTAGATACTAAGGATGGTGACAAGATATCAACGAGACCTGTGACTGGATGGCGAGTTTGTATTGACTACCGGAAACTTAATGCTGCCACGTCTAAAGATCATTTTCCATTACCCTTCATCGACCAAATCGTGGAAAAATTAGCAGGGCAAAAGTATTACTGTTTTTTGGATGGATACTCGGGGTATAACCAGATCGCAATTCATCCAGAAGATCAGGCGAAGACAACGTTTACATGTCCTTATGGTACCTTTGCTTTTCGCAGAATGCCATTTGGATTATGTAACGCACCTGTGACATTTCAACGATGTATGATGGCAATTTTTTCTGACATGATTGGGGAGGCACTAGAAATCTTCATGGATGATTTCTCAATTTTTGGACCTACATTTGAAACTTGCTTAGATCAATTGGAAAAGGTGCTGAAAAGATGTGTGGAAACAAACCTGGTTCTTTCTTGGGAGAAAAGTCACTTTATGGTACGAGAAGGAATACTATTAGGACATGTGGTTTCTGAAAGAGGATTCGAAGTCGATCGCGCTAAAGTTAAGGTCATATCCACATTGCCACCTCCAACATCGGTGAAAGGAGTTCGATCATTCTTGGGGCATGCTGGGTTTTATCGCAGATTCATTAAAGATTTTAGTGCCATCTCTAAGCCCCTCTGTGGTCTTCTGTTAAAGGATGCACCATTTATTTTTGATGATGAATGTACAAAGGCATTCAATATCCTTAAAAATAAATTGGTCGAGGCCCCCATCCTGAAGCCACCTGACTGGACACAACCTTTCGAGATAATGTGTGATGCTAGCGATTATGCTGCCGGTGCAGTGTTAGGACAGAAAATCGATAGGAAGCCTGTTGTCATCTGCTATGCTAGTAAAACTTTTTCGGAAACTCAATTGAATTACACAACCACTGAAAAAGAGTTATTAGCTGTAGTTTTTGCCTTAGATAAATTCAGATCTTATATCTGGGGATCCAAGGTGGTGGTTTACACTGACCACAGTACAGTTCGACAATTGCTCTCAAAAAAGGAATCCAAACCTCGATTAATTAGGTGGATTCTTCTGCTGCAAGAATTTGATATAGACATCAAAGACAAGAAAGGAGCTGAGAACGTGGTAGCAGATCATCTTTCAAGACTACCAGTTGAAGGACTGGAAACAGAAATCCAAGACTCATTTCCTGACGAACAGTTGTTAGAAGTTAATGGAGCTCCATGGTACGCAAATTATGTAAATTTCCTGGCCACAGGAGCAATACCAAAACATTGGAAGAAACAACAACAGAAGCAATTTCGCACGTACGCAAAGAGATTCATTTGGGATGATCCAGACCTTTTCAAGGTAGGTGAAGATCAGATAATTCGTTGATATGTGCCGGACAATGAAATTGGTAAAGTGTTGGATCTCTGTCATGCGTCAGCATGTGGAGGACACTTCAGTGGAAGGAAAACCGGGTATAAAGTTCTCGAATCCGGATTGTATTGGCCGACTATCTTTCGGGACGCGCATAGGACTGCCAAAGAGTGCATCAATTGCCAGCAATTAGGAAATATATCAAAAAGGGATCAAATGCCCTTGAATCCAATTTTGGTGGTAGACATCTTTGATGTCTGGGGAATCGATTTTATGGGTCCATTCCCCACATCACATGGATACGTCTACATTTTGGTGGCAGTAGATTATGTCTCAAAATGGATTGAGGCCGAAGCAACCCGTACAAATGACCATCACGTGGTTTGCAAATTTGTAAAGAAAAACATCTTCACCAGGCATGGAGTCCCAAGGTAATCATTAGTGACGGAGGATCGCATTTCAAGAATTTCAAGTTCGGAAGATTGCTGAAACATTATGGGGTAAATCATCGCATTGCAACGCCTTATCACCCACAGACTAGTGGCCAAGTCGAAGTATCCAATAGGCAAATCAAAGAGATCCTTCAGAAGACTGTCAAGACGGATAGAAAAGATTGGTCGTTAAGGTTAGATGACGCATTATGGGCATACCGGACAGCATACAAAACACCGATCGGAACCACTCCATATCGGTTGGTTTATGGAAAGGGATGTCATCTGCCAGTGGAAATCGCCAATCGTGCCTTATGGGCTGTCAAGAAAGTCAACATGGACTACACTGCTGCCGGGAAAGAAAGAAAATTTCAGTTGTCCGAGCTAGAAGAATTACGAGATGAGGCCTATGAGAATGCAGCCACTTATAAATAAAAAATGAAGCAATATCACGATGCAAAGCTGCGACTGAAAGTCTTTGAAGTCGGGCAAAAAGTTTGGTTGTATAACTCAAGACTGAAGATGTTTCCAGGAAAATTGAGAAGTAAGTGGAATGGTCCTTACAAAGTAATCGGCACTACAGATTATGGTGCAGTCGAAATCCAGGACTTAAAAGGTGGGCAACCATTTAAAGTCAATGGCCATAGACTCAAACCATACATTACTACAGGCACATTCCAGAACTTAGAAATTGAGACAGTCGAGTTCATAACAGAAATTCCAACGTATACTACGTATGCAGGTAAGTGCATGTCTGGCTGAAGACGTTAAACTTAGCGCTTGTCGGGAGGCAACCCGATCATCATTTGTATAATTTTGCATGTCACTCTTAATTCTTTACATCCATGTTATCACGGTATGAAAAAAGCAAGTGTGGGGTCACTTTTGTAACTTTGTAGCACCGCGACGCGGGATCTTTGAGTCCACGGCGCGCGTGTTCAATTTTTACGATTACGCTTGAAATCAGATTTTTTACGCGACCCGGATAGAAGCTTCCCATGCCGCGACCTTATCTTAATTTGAAATTAGAGATAATCCTAAAAACAGAGTTTGAATGCCATTCCAAAACCCCCATACTTGTATATAATCGGAACTTGATAATTCTTGCTTCTTTTCACCGTGATAAAATCTATTCGTGCAAGTAATCCATCTGCATTGCCTGTTTCTTCACAGCAAATCAAGTAAGCATCCTCTCTTCATCTCTTTCTCTCTTTCTTGAACTTAGAGTAAATACTTCTGTAATCCGCAATGTTGCGATAATCTGGTGAAATTGACAGTGAAATTAAGATTAGACTACTATGCTCTGCAAAACCTAATATTTAGAACTAGGAAAAATGGCTTAGTAAGGACGTAATCTGCGAATTTTTCACCCTGAACTCATTCGCCGCGCCGCGCCTGTTACAGTCCGCGACGCGTATCATGAATACTCTTATAGCGCGCCGCGGGACTATATACGCGCGACGCGCCGAGCGTCTGGACAGAACAATAACTTTTAAATTTTGATTTTTGCAGAAACAATGTCTTCTTCGGCCAGTTCGGAATCAATCGATTGGAACTCCCTGGCTACGGGAGTGGGTAGAACACGAGCTTATAACTTTTACAATCGTCGAACTATTCAACAACAGAAGCAGATTCTTCCCGCGCGATCAGTCAACTGGGAGTTGACCACTGAGTCAGGGATTATGGGACATTTGCAGTACTGGCTGGTACAGACGGGTTATGACAAGGATGAGCTTATTTATACGTGCCGGGCTATCGAAAGCGCGGTCAACATGTCTGAACCAATCTACCGCGAGGTATACTTGCAGTTTCTCGCAAGTTACCACTTTGACCACCAACCGGTAGGGATGGATACAGAAGAGATGGTGCAGTTCCGGTTGGGCAACCACAACCGCAGCTGCAGCTTACGGGAGTTCGGGTATCGGATCGGGCTTTACACTGAGGAGGAGTCTGAGGCGCCAGGGTTTCACTTATTCCACCGGCGGGCTAACTACGCCGTCGACGACTCGTTCTCCCCTGGTGACTACTGGAGCACCATTTCATCCACACGGTATCATGAGAATACCGTGCGGGAGGGATTGATGCATCTGCCTTCTCACCGGATGCTACATCGGTTGATCACAACCATGATCTGGCCGCATGCTGATGAGGAGCGAGTTACACCGCGTGAGCTGTACCTCATGTGGTGTCTGACCCGGATGTTGCAGACATGCAACATGCCATACTTCATTGCAGACTACTTCAGGCGGATCACCGACGCCCCGCTGCACCAGACTGCTCTCGGTGGAGGGCACTATGTTATGAGACTGGCCCAGTCTTATGGGCTGCTGACTGAGCACGCCATTCAGGGGCTGATAGTTATCCCGCCAGTTCCTTTCAGCCCGCCCACCACCTTATCGAGGGATGTGATCTATATTGACGATGGGGTCATGACATCTGAGCGATCCCCGTTTCCGGCCTTCCGGACCGAGCCATCTTCCTCAGCATCCAGGAAGCGTCAGCGAGTGACCGACAGTCTACCTCGCAGTCTCTCCCCTGCTACCATGGAGTCCCGGTACCTAGTTGACAAGATGCAGGCGATCCAGCAGACTCTGCAGATCCACCAGAGAGACCAGCAGGCACAGGCGGTTGTCACTAAGGAGATGAATAGATGGACCGAGAACATTCAGGATCAGCTTCTATGGTTGGCCGACTGCATGATCACTTTCATGGCTAAAAGTTGATGTGCCCCACCGAGACCACAACCAACAATCCGGGATGAAGACGAAGAGCCCATGGAGGAGGATCCAGAAGAAGACCCAGAGGAAGGAGAAGAAGATGACACTACACACAACTGAGGGTGTATTTATGAGTGTCCTTTTGTCTTTTTGTTAGTTTTTTGTCTTTTAAAACATTTTGCATAGATTTTACATGTTTTTTCTTAGGTAGGTAGGAATTAATTGTTCATAGTTGACAAAAATAAGCCATTGGGCATTAGTAAGTTGAATAAAACTAGTAGGTTTTGTGTTGAATGCTTGTTTATGAGTGTTTGAATGTGGCTGAATTTTCTGCAATTACCGCGCCGCGGATCTCATATATGCGCGACGCGGTCATTTCCACTTCCACAACAGTTTCAACTCTCGTAATTACCGCGACGCGTATATCTTAATTGCGCGCCGCGGTCATCCGCAACACATACATTTATTTATTTGTTAAGTTGTGCATGATATACCAAATTGAGAGGGAGTTGTCTCAGACAAGTGTGGGGTCACCGTGCCCCCTCCACTTGTCTTGACCACCGGCGTGTCTTACTGTAGCGCTACAACTCCAGCATATGAATCGAGGATCTTTTTGTACGCATTATACCTGTGATATTGAGCACCAAGCAGTCTACCGTCCAAAAAGGGGTAACTCTTTCTCCCTTGTTTTGAACTAATTTTTTGTACAACGGGGACGTTGTACGGTTTTAAGTGTGGGGCGTGGACGGTCGAAAGAGATATTTTTGAAATTTTTGCAGAAATGATCAATTTTTCAATTTTTAGCAATATTTTTCAAAATTTTTAATGAATTGCAATTTTGAAATGAATGGTTTGTGATTGTGATAGCATTAGTATTTTTCAAGAAATACTATTTATTTGTGATCATGCTATTAGTTAGTCAAATAAGTTGAGTTTTACGAGTTTAGAAGATTGAGCCGTTTTAGGATTGGAATTTAGGAAGGAAAAGTCAATCTGTGACCTTTGTTGTTCGAGCCGGTAGGTCTAAAATGGGTGGGCCTTATGCACCTTACCACCTAAGATCGTCTGGTCTGGGATGGTATTTCTGAAAGCTCGCTACACGGACAACATCGAAAGTCATGGACAATTCCTTAATGGCCTTTAGAATCTGAACGAGTAAGTACACTGTATTGTGGACAGAAAGTTTGTAATCAAGGGTTCTTTAGAAAGCCATGAATTCCAAAGAACAACTCAATTATGTTTTCACAAACTATTCCATTCTAACTCGAAGAGCAATAAACTTTGAAACTAAACACAGTCAAAAATTGTTCGATTCTCTATTATAATTTGTTAAAAACTTTCTTGCTTGGGGACAAGCAAGGCACAAATGTGGGGTGTTTGACAACGCCTAGTGATATCAAGTATTTTAGGCGTTGTTGAGCCCTGTTCTTGGTAAAATTATATCAAATATGCATGGGTATTCTCACTTTTCTTGTCAGGACTTGTCTGGAGAAAAAGAACATAAACAGGGACTAAAGGTGTACAAAAGGAAAAAGTATGAAAAGAATGAAAAATCAAGAGAAGACGTACGCGCGCCGCGGATTTATCTTCTGCGCGACGCGGGCGTAAGGCGGTGGAACACATTTGAATGACGAAAAAACGGGGAACGGATAAGTACGCGCGCCGCGGATTTCACTTCTGCGCGGCGCGGTCACGGGAAATTTGCAACTATAAATAGAGGCATTTCCAGTCGAAAACCTGAGCAAAGACCGGGTGTAAACATCGACCTAGAAGCTCTTTGACTCGAGGATTCCATTTCAGAAGCCATCATTTGGTATTTTCATGTTTTAGATTTTATTTCATTTTAGTTAAACATTTGTAAGCTTTGGGTTGAACCTTTGGGTGTGACAACCATTGATATTCAGCCTAGGGTTCTGTTTTTAGTAGTGTTTGGCTACTGATTTGATGTTTGGATATTGGTTTGAGTGAATGAAATCATTCGGTTAATGTTAATATTGATTTTTCGGTATTTTGGATGTTAGTTTGTGTTTGGATTTGTTTGATTGTGATTGGATTTGTTTGTGACTTGGTTGGGACTGTTTTCCTTTGCTGAAAACAGTAGCTAACTTGGTTAGGTTAGGCATTAAACCTTGGCTATTAACTGTCTCATAGAACTGTTAGTTATTAGCTAGTTTATGCTATGCTTGGTTTTGCTAGTTTGGATGCCTTCAATTGCTTCTGATTCAGAGATGTACTTCTGAGTTCAGAAAGTAACTAGGTCATTTGGACATAGCTAAGCTTGGCTTGGGTGTTTGAATATTGTTTTAAGGTAGAAAGATAGAAATTAGTTCCTCCGACTATAGCTGTGACACTATTAGTTGGTAATCTCTCATCTAGGCTAACCACGTAGCTCCTGTGGATCGACCCTGACTCCACTATACTAGTGAATATTAGGTTATTTCTTATTTTTGACCGCATGACGACCTCTGCGTGCACGTCAATAGATACATACATACATACATACATACATACATACATACATACATACATACATACATACATACATACATACATACATACATACATACATACATACATGTAAAACATGTCCTCCCGTGGCACCTTCTCACTCCCCTTCCTATGTGAAATGGAAGTGGATATGATACTGTGCATGATGCGGTGTAATGGGGAGCAGAACTAGCTCTCCTTGGCCCCCCAGGCCTCAAATCGATCATTGGACATCCGTGCCCGAATGATCTCGTCGGTCTCTCACTGTGGCTGCTCGATCAGGCAGGCATCCAGGAATGGTGGAAAATGGATGCTATCCATCTCCTCCTGGGTGTAGATCCCCGTACGCTTAGCAAACTAACGAACTGTGCACTCCCGACTCTGTCCCCTTAGTTTGAACCTGATGAGGTGGGCTGTGGGCTCGTCGGAGCTAGGCTCGAACTGGCAAGTGGAAAAGAACTCCAGCATGAGCTCTCTGTAGGCTATGTCATCCCCTCGGGCCATCAGTCTCTCCCAGCCCCTACATGTGAATGTATGTGCACCCTCTGGATGTGTCCAGAGGGTGCACACACATACATACATACATACATACATACATATACACATCCACACATGTACTTGCGTACGTACATACATACATACATATATACATAGATACATACATACATACATGCACACACACACACACATACATACATACATACATACATACATACATACATACATACATACATACATACATACATACATACATACATACATACATGTAAAATATGTCCTCCCATGGCACCTTCTCACTCCCCTTCCTATGTGAAATGGAAGTGGATATGATACTGTGCATGATGCGGTGTAATGGGGAGCAGAACTAGCTCTCCTTGGCCCCCCGGCCTCAAATCGATCATTGGACATCCGTGCCTGAATGATCTCGTCGGTCTCTCACTGTGGATGCTCGATCAGGCAGGCATCCATGAATGGTTGAAAATGGATGCTATCCATCTCCTCTTGGGTGTAGATCCCCGTACGCTTGGCAAACTCACAAACTGTGCACTCCCGACTCTGTCCCCTTAGTCTGAACCTGATGAGGTGGGCTATGGGCTCGTCGGAGCTAGGCTCGAACTGGCAAGTGGAAAAGAACTCCAACATGAGCTCTCTGTAGGCTATGTCATCCTCTCGGGCCATCAGTCTCTCCCAGCCCCTACATGTGAATGTATGTGCACCCTCTGGATGTGTCCAGGTACAGTGGAGGAAGGGCAGTAGTCGGTCCCAGAGTCCCACCGATGTCAAGAACTCCCGGTCAAAGCATAGAGTCGGTTGAAGCACTCATATGCTTACAGACTCCAATTGTGCTCTATATCTGAGCGTCTCCTCCAAAAGATATGGAAATATCAAGAAGGGATGCTTTGGTATGTATGGTACTCTGGGCTGTCTTGGGAGAGCCATCTGTGAAAAATGCATACAAAAACAACAAATTTTGCAAATTTAGTCCTTTACACGTCGTGGGAAGAACACCCACGTTAGTTCAAATGTCGCGTCGCGGTTGATGAAGCTGTCGCGCGTATGACTGCTTCGAAAAAAATCCATTTTTGTACCTGTTTGTTTCCATTAATGCATGCAAAGGGTTCTAATACAATCTATTAAGCTTAGTAGGGTGTTGATTTTGCAAAAAAAACACCCTAAAGCTCAACATTAATATGTCTCTATGTTTTCTCTAAAATCCCTATTTGATCCACATTTAACACCAAATTGCGTATACTAGCTCAACCAGATGAGTTGAGAAGACATACCTCAGTATCAGAATACAAACACATAAGAGAAATCACGAAATTGACGAAGTTTGACCGGCCTCTGTTCGTCTGCGTCGTGGGTACTGTGAGGGTTGTGTGAAAAGTTACATACCTAGTAAAAACTTGTTATCCGATCAGAATCCACGGTGCGGTGAGCACTAATCCACGACGAGCGCCTTCGTGAGAACCCCTACACATTGGTTTCTCCCAATATCCTGCGTCGTGTCCTGTCACCACCCGCAACACTTACTCCAATTTCACCTAATTCCTGGTAATTTGACCCCACACTTGCTTCGTATCTCGTCTTCCAAGATGATGATGATAAAATGCTCGTAATTGTAACTGAAAACAATTCCTAACCTACCTACGAATGGGTTGCCTCCCACTAAGCACTGAGTTTAACGTCTTCAACCAGACCTAGATGTCCTTACTTTTCGTTCGACACAAGCTTTTCCATCTCAGGAGCGATATCATGAACTAATGTCGCCCTTAATGTTGTTAAACGCGTCATTCGATCACTTATTTGATTTATCCATTGTTGATGTGCATCCAGGATTTGAAATACTTTTGCTTCCCTACATCTCACACCCCTTGCAAATGCTTGATGTTTCTTTTCTATCATCTCGATCATGTCTAAAAGGTGTAGTTTGTCCACTGAGTTGAGTGTATGTCCCTTTGCTTTCCAGAGGATCACTTCATCCTCACTTTCTTTATCTCGCGTTCGGTTTTCGTCTTCTCTTCCCCTACCATCCATTTTTTGCATCATGGGGGGCCTAATAGTCATGTGCTAGTTTTCGTACCCCTGTGGAAGAGACAACGGACATCCAAACATGTTCAACCTTCTTTTTCTTTATCTAAATGTGATATCCACATTACCAGTTTTACAATCCATAATCGATCCTACAGTCGCCAGGAATGGTCTTTCCAGAATAAAGACAGGTGCATCTTCCAAGCTTTCATACTCCATGACCAGAAAGTCTACTGGATAGAAGAAATCCCCAACCTTCATTATCACATTTGTCAACTTACCTCTCGAAACCTTAGTGGATTGGTCAGCCAATTAAAGAACTGTTCTGGCGGGCTCTAACTCCTCATTTTTGTACTTGTCACACAAATAGCTGGGCAGTACATTTACACTGGTTCCTAAATCTAGTGAAGTATTTCTGATGACTACATCACCAACAGTGACGGTGATATACGGGGTGCCATGATGCTTTTCTTTCTTGGGTAATGTCCCCAACAATGCCTCACTAGCCTTAACGGTAAGACGAACTTTTTCCGATGTTGAAACCTTAACTTTCTCATTCTCCTTGAAAATCTCCTTTAAGATCTTAGAATCTTCTGGCGCGTCTTTCAATTGGTCCGAAGAGGTTGGTTGATGTATGGCTTTCCTGATGAGTTTTGCTTCTTCTTTGCCTTGGAAGTTTTCTTTTTCTTAAGGGCTTCTACAACTGACTGCTCCTCCTCCTGGATGTCCTTGTCCTTATTTTCTGTCCCAAACAGATCTTCCACTCTCATTTTCCTCCAAACCTTCTCTGTTGTACAACTTTCTAGGGCATTCACATGTTCCTTCCCTGCCCGTTGCATATGAGTTGGGTTAACTTCAGTATTGCTAGGAAGTTTGCCATCATCCCTTTTTCTTGAATCCTCAGCTAACTGGGCAATTTGTCGTTCCATGTTGGCAATGGATTTTGTGCTGGCCTGGGTTTGTTGATGATTTGAAGTCACAAATTCATACAACTTTACCGATATATTCTCTTGGGTTTCTGGAATGGCATGGTTACTGTTATTTGGTCCCTTGTTATTGCTGTTGTTAGGGTTGTTATTGTTGTTGACCGGTTGATGCTGCCGTGGTTGATTCAGTGCTGGCCCTTGGTGATTATTTTGACGATTGTTGTTATATGATTGGTTGTTGCCACTATAATTTTGACCTCCTTGATTGTATGGCCTGTATGGTCGTCCATTATTATTGTTGTTATACTGTCCTTGACCATACACCTGATTAACTTCTTGAGTTATGTGTCCTTGTTGATTATTCTGTTGCAGGTTTGACGGTCCTTGTTCTATCGTAACCAATAATCGGTCAAACTTTCGATTAAGATCTCCAATATCCTTTTTCACCTCTTTTTTCCACTCACTGTCTATTCCCACTACTGCTGCTGAAGAGGTGTTGACAGGCTTCCTTGTTGAATAGTTGGTTCAAGGAATCTCCATGCTGCTTCAGGATCTTGCATCCTAATTGTGCCTCCTGATGATGCATTAATCATTGTTTGGCTTGTGGCATCAACACCATCATAGAAAAATTGACAAGTTGCATCTTGGGAATTCGTGATGCGGACATGATTGCAATAATTCCTTCGGTCTCTAAAAAGCATCGTGAAATGCTTCCCCGGGATTATGTTGAAGGTCCTGTATCGCGCTCCTGGTTTATGACATTTTGCTTTCCGGATATAATTCTTGCAGAAATTTGGTCTTCAGTTGCTCCCATGTGGTAATGTTGTTTGCTGGTAGCGACGTAAACCAATATTTCGCCTTATCTTTGAGCGTGAACGGGAATAACCTAAGTCTAAAGAAATTCCTATTAGCATTCTAGGTATATCCGCGTTGGGAAATAGCTAAAAACTCATACAAGTGATTATACGGGTCATCCTGCCTATAACCTTTGAATTCGGGTAAAACTCCCAATAATTGCGGCCTAATTTCAACCTGACAATCTACATTCTCAGGAAAATAAATAGGCGAAACATCATCATACTCCCGAGGTTGGAAGTGTGATGCAAACGATTGGCTCGTCGGTTGTGCAAAATAGAGAGGGGAACGAGGTTACCATCGTTGTATAAATTGTTATTATGATACCGTTGCCTTTGCCACTGGTTGTTGTACTGCTGCTGCTAGCGTGGAGGTCTGCGAAATTGGTTCCACTGGTGATTGCTGTTGTTAGGGTTGTTTGGTATCCAACCCTCATCATCGTCCTCGTATCCCAAGTCTCCCCCTTGAGCCTGGTACTGTTGCGGTTGTGGTTGTAAAATTGGTTGCTGAGGTTTTTAGGGTTATGGTTGAGGAATCTGCACTGGATGGAGTTGGCGTGAGCGTGGGTACTATCATGATTTTGTACTCCCCACGTGGGCATAGTAGTTGCAGAGTTCCCACAAGGGTTGGTAATGGGTTGACTAATAGGCGTAACTGCAAGCTAAATACATGGTGGAAGGGATACAACGGCTGAAACTGCACCGCCACCAGTACTCGTGGAAGCTCCATTAGTATTCATTGTAACTGGGGGCACCAAAGGTTGTCCCCCTGTTACCTCACTTGGTGGCTCATTGGTAACATCCTCGACTAACACATCATTCAAACTCATATTAAATAACCGCTTACACACATGATTCTGTGCGCAGTCCGTTCAATTTCCGAATCAAAAAGCAGAGGTGACGTTTATTCACCTCGACGCGTACGCATGCACAAGTGAAAATGACCGTCTAAAAATAATCAAAACCAGAAACTATCACAAAAATATCCAACTGACACAGTATATCGAGCGCACAACTCCCCGGCAACGGCGCCAAAATTTGACACGTCGTATTCGTCGATGCGGTCAAAAATACTAGATTTAACCTTACAGCTCACTAGCTAGCAGCAAGTAAGGGTCGAACCGTAAAGTTAGTGGTCAATATCTGTGTCAAGAATTCGACCAGTCTATAGTGTCACTCTATAGACGGTTTTTATCCATACACGTGAAAACAATCGCAAATATCGAAAATACGCAATTATAACTACCGATCTAAGTTGCATCCAAATCTTGACCAATCAAAACAAAAACAATCTGATCCTAAGATGTAACTCAGAAATTAGAAACAATCCCACTTCAATAATCAAACAAACGATAACGAATATTGAACCGAAACCGTAAACGAACATAAAATATAACTAAAATGAAACTTGCATTCAAACTAACCCACACTAAAAGCCGAATGTTTCTGACTTCGGGGGAAAATCCAGATCTCAGTGGTCAACATAATTCTACAAATCAGAATCCGTGAACACACGAGAAGAACAAATACCGAAAATATGAAATAAATGCTAAAACTATCAAACTACCAAGTATCGATCACTAAACTACGAAAATCTGAGTCGAAGAATCCTAAGTTCCCCTCAAAGGTCGAATCTTCGCTCCCGAATCACAAACCAGATGCCTCTATTTATAGTTGCGGATTTTTCTTGGCCGCTTTGCTTAAAGGGCTTATCCGCAACGTGGCTTATCTATAAAACCCCGATTCTTCACACTTTGAAAATTCAAATCTCATCCGGTACACAACTCACACCGTCGCGTGGCTCTTCTGGAGCCGCAACGCGCGTGTTCCTTCGACTGGAAGTAGCCTTCTTCCGAAACTTTGTCATTTAGTACGCTTTTTACCGTGTATTTCACATAATTCGCACAGAACACACTTGACACAAAACGTGAGTAATATCGTGATTTAAGATATATTTTACTCAAAACAGTGTTCAATAACGACTAGAATACTTGATCTTACTAGGCGTTGTCACACAGACATACACACACACACACACACATATATATATATATATATATATATATATATATATATATATATATATATATATATATATATATATATATATATATATATATATATATATATATATATATATATATATATATATATTCATTAGAGACCCGACAAAAGGTAGAGAACTGGAGGCCAAATCTCAGCCATTAAAATTATTAGATTAATGGTTAATATAAATGGGTATTTAATGTAATTTTAAAAAATAATTAAATGAAATTTAACTTTTTAATAGACTATGAGGGTATAATAGTCATCAATCTTTAGCCTATTTTTATAAATTCCTAAAATCACTCACTCTCTCTCTCTCTCCTATCTCCAGTATCTCGAATTCAAATTGGAAACCTAATATATATCGCCTCCCGTGTCCTCTTTTCTCGACTTAACCTCTCCTCTCCTCCTCTCTATATCTCGATTTCTATGACAAACCCTAAGGAACACCAGCCTCTGTATTCTTGTATTCTGAAACGAAACCTCCAGGTCCATGAAGAAATCAATTGTTGGCTTAAAGTACTGTAGAGTTCCTGTCGCCATTCACAACATTTGCGACTACAATCGATTCCCTTGTGTAAATCGTAAACCTAAATACATCACGACCTTCCTCTTTTTTGAAATCGCAGCACCCGATTAACCTTGATTCTTCAGCCCCGCTCAATTCTTTAGTGGCTGTGCGTATTTCACCCCCACTCCCACTTGATTCTCCAACTATGGGTATGGTTTAAGCCCAAGAAAACTTGTACGTGGTTTGAATCAAAACAAAATGTCGATCCATTGATTTCTGGAATAGGTAACGCTCAATTCTTCTGTTAATTTTATGAATACCAGAACCTATTTTTTAAATTTGATCTGGGTAAAATTGGTAGAAAGGAAAAGTGGAAGGGATCAATACGATGTTGCTTATGGCTGCCTTTCAAAGAATATTCTCATTCAAAACCTTATTGTCCGGTCAATGATCAGGTGAGATCTTTTCTGGTCTAAATTTCTAACAATCTTCAATTATGATGCTAATAACTAATAAAGATCCAAACTTTGTGAACTTTAACAGTGCTGTAATATTGATAGGGAGTAAAATCGTTGATTACAACTTGGTTTCTTTTGATATTCATTAATGAATACCATATTGCTTTTTGGTATTCACAAATGAATAGCAAACTAGAATTCACTAATGAATAACAAACTGGAATTCACAAATGAATAGCCTGGTTATATTTGTTGATGAATATCATCAATGAATACGATATTGCTTTTTGGTATTCACAAATGAATAGAAAACTGGAATTCACAAATGAATAGCAAACTGGAATTCACTAATGAATAGCAAACTGGAATTCACAAATGAATAGCCTGGTTATATTCATTAATGAATAAGATTAAATGGAAAGTCTGGTTATATTCATTGATGATTATACGTGTTATTT
Organism: Cichorium intybus; assembly: GCA_023525715.1. Taxonomy (NCBI): domain Eukaryota; kingdom Viridiplantae; phylum Streptophyta; class Magnoliopsida; order Asterales; family Asteraceae; genus Cichorium; species Cichorium intybus. The sequence continues at coordinate 24,277,140 of CM042016.1, read as the reverse complement.
ATTAATGATTATTAGTATTATTCATTGACGATTATGGTCATTTTATGCATTTATCCTTTGTTTATTGACATGATTTTTATGCATTTTGAATGCAGATTTTCAGAGTATTGGAGTTGCATGAATTAGAAGGCGAAGCAGTCTATTTCAAGTCAAAAGATTTAGCACAACAACATTGTTCTTTAATCATTTGTGATTAAAGTTGTATTGTTTTTAATTATTTATGTCTAAAACTATATTGTATTTTTTTTCACGTTTTTGTGTTCTATAATCATTCATGATTATAAATATAGTTAACTTTCTTGTATATCTACATTGTCTTGTATTCATTTATGATTACAAATGTATTGAATTTCTTATATTTGCTTTATTCATTTGTGATTACAACTTAACAAGATTGTATAGAAATTATCTTTAATTTGTGCTTTATTCATTTATGATTACAACCATATTGATATATGAATACAAAATGCGTCTATTCATACATGATTACAAATATTCTGATAAAAAAATAAATTTTTAATATCATTGATACTTTGATTTATAAAACAAACGTTTTTTTTGAAAAAAGAAACACATTAAATGATAATTTTCTTAATTTTTGGTAATTGAAAAATGGAAAAATAATTAAAAAATAATTGCTTTTTTAGGTAACTATTAATCAAATCCCTAGATTTTAGAAAATTATCAATTAATTTATTATATTATAATTTAACTAAAATACACAATTACTAATATGTCCTTATAAAATGATTTGTCCACGTTTGGCCTCTAGTTCTCCATCTTTTATTGGTCTCTATATAACCTCTCCATATATATATATATATATATATATATATATATATATATATATATATATATATATATATATATATATATATATATATATATATATATATATATATATATATATATATATATATATATATATATATATATATATATATATATATATATATATAAGAATTAGTTCCATAAATTATAGTTTAAATTAGAAAAAAATTAGAATAGTATATTTCAGTTTTATTGATAACAATTTAATTATGAATTATACATATACAACGTTTGAATGTTAGATCCATAGTTGTAAAGATAAATATCAGAGTAAATTACAGTTTTGGTCTCTGTGGTTGACATGTTTTTACAATTTTAGTGTAAGTACTTTTTCACAGTTTTGGTCCCTATGGTTGCCAAAAGGTTACACTGTTGGTCCCTAGTATATGTAAAAGACCGGATTTCGTTTTGTAATTTCTTTTTTATTTTTATTTTAAACTATTTTTTATTAAAGTAATTAAAAAAGAAAAGAAAAATACACCTAGCCCCACCCTTACCCCTACCCATCTCTCTCTCGCTCTCTTTCTACACAACTACCAGCCCCACCTTTGTTGACTTTTGCATCTAAACCAAAATGACTGTATTGTCATTCTCTTCTTTGCTCTTCTTGCTTCTGTAACAAAGAAGACCCAATAGTGATAATCAAAAGTTTTCTACTTCTTGTGTCTTTCAACCGAGAGGTGGCAGTAGGGTTAAGGCGGTGGTATTGCTAGTTGTTCTCGGTGATATAAGGATGTGGAGTTGGTAGCATGGTGACAAGGTGGTGGTGTTGAAGGTGGGTGATGATGACGAGGCTGCTTATATACTGAATCAGGTGGTGATCGGTGGTGCTGTTGATGATGGTTGCTAGGTAGTGAGGTTAAGGAGGTGGTGACAAGGTGACCGTACAAATGGTTGAAGCTAACAGCGAGTGAAGGTGATGTCAGGAAGAGAAGTGACATGTTTAGCTGGTGATTATGGATCATGATGGTGTAAGTTATGATTATGGTGGTTGTTGTCCGGCGGAAGAGGATTGTGTCCAGTGGGTTCCTAGAGGTGGCAAGGTGACAAACTGTGGAATATAATCATGTTGTTACTGTTGGGACTTTGAAAAATATATTTCCTTGTAAGGCACTTGTCCCACATAGGAAGTGGAGGGAAACTCTCTTGACCTTATAAACCAACTCCCTTCAAACCCATCAAATGGATCTAAGTAGGTATTATGGGTTGAACATGGTTGTGGGCTTGGGAATTGGTCTTGGGCTCATCCTAACCAATTTCAGGTTTCTTTTTAATCCCCAAATGAAAATTAATTTAATTTTTAATTAATTATTTTCGTGACAGTTTTATGGCAGTTTTTAACAGTTATAAACTGTCATATATATATATATATATATATATATATATATATATATATCCACTTTTTTGGCGCCATTTCACAAGAACACACAGAAAAACCTTCTCTCAAAAACGTTCATGCAATTCAATGATGATAGAGACTTAGATCAATTTGTCAGGTTCAAGAAACAATCTTGAACAGATTGTTGAATCCTCAAGATAGATCCAGACCCTGGAAATTTCTGTCTTAGGACACTGCTCAAGCAGGCCTCAATTTACAAATCTCGTGTTTTTCTGTTTCTGTAATCATACAAGTACGTTTTCTTGTAATTTAATTTGTGTTAATGTAATTTTACATTTGTTGTTTCGATTTTATATGTGAATTTCGTTTGTGTATAACTTCTGTCATAACAATCTAAGACAGAAATAAAAAACGTGAAGAATGGATACACAATCCATCATCAAATCACATGTGGAAAAGCCTGAAAAATTCAAAGGTTCAGACTTTCGAAGATGGCAACATAAGATGTTGTTTTATCTTACAACTCTTCATGTTTCCAACGTTCTCACTGATGATATCCCTGCATATCCTACTCGTACAGGCCAAATTCAACCCACTGCTGCCCAGATGACTGAACATCAAAGGGTTATGGAATCTTGGAAACTGAATGAATATAATTGCAGAAATTATATTATGAATGCCTTGGATGATTCCCTCTATGATATCTACTCGATAAAAGGATCAAAATTCTAAGATCTGATTGAGGAGGTGAATATGAGTCTAAGGACTTTGCTGAATTTTGTTCCTAACATGGTATTATACATCAAACAATTGCTCCATACACTCCACAAAAAACAGAGTTGCTGAAAGGAAGAATAGGACATTGAAAAACATGATTAATTCAATGTTGAACACTTCTGGAGAACCACACAATCTGTGTGGAGAAGCATGCCCTGCAGCCAATGCAATACTTAATAGAATTCCTCATAAAAAGAGTGATAAATCGCCTTATCATCTATGGAAAGGGAAATTACCCTCTTACAAAAGGATGAAAGTGTGGGGTTGCCTTGCCAAGCTACAAGTACCTCTCCCAAAGAGGACTAAACCTGGACCAAAAACCATAGATTGCATCTACCTTGGTCCTGCCTTGAATAATGCAGCCTATAGATTTTTGGTGTACAAATCACATGTTGATGATATCCACAATAATACCATCATGGAATCAGCTGAAGCTGAATTCTTTGAAGGTATATTTCCTTATAAAGATAAGGGAAACGAGGTCTCCTACTCAAGGAAAAGATATCTAGATGACGGAATGAATGAAACCATTCTTGACAGAAGTTCACATTCAATTGATGACAATGTTGGATTAGGTGTCTAAGCCATGACTTTATATTTGTATTTATCTTATTAATAGAAGCAAAGTCCATTTGGGTTGCCCTCACAACAGGAGGATTGATGTAGAAGTCAGTAGAGAGAAAGGTTGATTTATTAAGTTTTTAATAAATCAATAGAATTAATTAAATGGTTTATTAATATATTTAAGTGTTAATATATTAATTAGAAACTATAATAATTAATTAGAAATTAATCTAGAATTAATTGGATTTAATTTAATGATTAATTTAATTAATTAAAAGTACAGGGACTGGTTCTGTAATTATTCAATAGTTGAATATTGACTGGCCAGTGGACAAGAGTGGAAGGTGGCGAGATTTGGTGGTGACACCACAAATCTCGAAACCCTAATTAGGGTTTAATAAAGCCTTGTCCAATTGGCAAAAGGCTTGCCAAAGTTGGGCTCTAGGGTTTTAAGCTGTGCCACTTGATACTATAAATAGGGAACCCCTGGGGAACCCTAAACCTGCGCCAATTCTATCTCTCTGTGGATACTCTGCTGTCTTCTCTCCTCCATTGCTTGGGTGTGATTCCATTTGAGGCAGGACACTTGTGCTGCTAGCTTCTGGATGAAGAATTAAAGGTTGGTTCTTCTAATTTATACTTTAGAAATAATTGTTGGCCTTAGGTTTTAGTTTATTATATTCATAGAAGAAAACATAGATCTTTCTAGGGTTGCATGTGAACCATAAGATTTATTTGTTCATTGATTGCTAGAAAACCCTTCAGTGGTATCAGAGCTTAGGTTGTTTTCTTGTGAAATTGATATAAACTGCATGAATTGTTTGTGCCTAAGGGTTTTTGTGCGATAATTAAACCCTTAGAAGAGGTTAATTTCGTGGCCTAGGCTAGGGTTTTCTAACCCTAGCCGCCAAGCCCTATGGTCCCCTTTATTTGCTTGATTTACTTGCCTTTTATAAGTAGGTTGTTATTTTTGGTAACTGTATCTAATAAATAACTAGAACCCTTATTTGTTGGCTTGTATTTTTCGAAAATTGTAGGGCGCTAGATAGTAAAATTAATTTGATTAATTTCATAAAATCTATCTTAGATTTAATTAGTTTAATTAACTGTTAATTAAAAGATCAATTAAATAAGCTTAAAGAATTAATTTAAATTTTCAAAAAATTGTTTAAAATTTGCGAAAATTATGATTAAATTAATTCTAAAATATTTTAATAAGATTAAAATATATCTTATATATTTATGATTAAAAGTTAATTATTTATATATAAGAAAAAATTGGTTAGTCTTACCGCAAGTAGGCCTCATTCACAAAACTGTCCTATAAAGAGGGTATAAGGCGACTGCCTATATAATGGCAGTCTAATGGGTATCCACTCTTACCCACCGCTCTCCTGGTCAGTCGAGTGTTGTTAGCCGAACGGGTTTGATTGAACCGCTAAGCCTCTTAAAAGTATAATGCTATAATTGAAAGTACTAGAACTTTGAACAAAACCCAATCTAGTTACTTTAGGTTAAAAATGTGAATTGGTGCTAATCCATGAAATTGCACATTGCAATTTGTGAAACATTGGTGGAGCGTGTGTGGTTAACCGGCACACCAATAGGGGTTCACAAAGACTTGCAATGGGTTTCTCGATTTTGTCATTATTAACGGAGCGTGTGTGGTTAACCGGCACGTTAATTAGAGATGGCAATTGACTTCGAGAGTACCGAGCGAATTTGCATGGTTATTCACACCCGATTTGTGATCCTCGGCATCCTAGTCACAAACAGTGGGGCACATCCGAGACTAAACATGCCATTGAATAGTTCAATGTGTCTCAACAGATCTAGGAATTTCATAAGATGAAATTGATAAGTGTATTATCTACCTTAATGACCATTATGTTGTGATTACGGCATCCCACTTCACACCATAGTTGGGGTATTTTGGATCCTAGCCTTAATAAATAATATATTGGGTAATTATTTAAAAAGGATTAATTAAACTAATAAATTCTGTTTGTTATAGATGTCTGAAACAAGTGTCTATTCTCCTCCTTATCCTCCTTCACCCATTTCTGAGAGCTTCAGAATGCACCTGCTACATATGGTAAGGCTGACTGGCCTGAACTATATGGTATGGCTTCATAAATAGAGAATAGTTCTTTGTTTTGCTAGCAAGCTATATCTGACTGAGTGTCCGCTCCCCAGAGCATGACGTCACACAGTAGCTTGTGATGAGCATGATTCCTTGATTGTTAAGTCAAGGAAAGTTCGTTACCTAATACTATTGATCATTGACCCCGAGTTCCGTAGGAATTTAGAATTCCTGGGGTCAGATAAGTTAACATAGCTAGTTGTGGAAAGGTTCCATGAACTGGTTGAGAAAGGACGAGCTAACATCTTCAAAGAGTTTGAAGTGTGCAGGAAGTAGCACCAGTTCACATGTTCTCAAGACTGAGAGACACACAGGTGAACTGTGTAAATTTGGTTCCCTTTTTTGATCGGGAGTTAAAGCATTAGCTCGACTTGCTGATCCGTTCATCCTGATGTACAGGAATGGAAACCAGATAAGACAATTGTGGATATGCATTCAATGTTGACTCTGTATGAGTCGTTCATGGAGAAGCATAGTTCAATTGATTCAGCTGCTTCGGGATTGAGTCCAGTAATAGGACACATCAAGAAATGATCCAGATCGTCTGGACCGGTTCCTCGATGGTTCAAACTGGGAATCTACAGGGTGGGACACTGTCACGGAAAGATTGGAAAATGCTCCGAAGCTGAATAGTTTGGCAACTCAGGAATATCTTAAAACTCAGAACGCTTGATCCTTAGTTCCTCGATACAGGATGTGTTTCTCACATTTGCTCTGTATGTATGGACTATGTAGGATGTGGGATGTTGTTGCATAGGAGCATATTCAGATTGGATCTGAAGCTCATGCAGTTTTAGAGTTTAGTTAGATGTTGAAATCATGTTATTAGCTTATCAGATGCGTATGACATTTTCTATCATATAATACATTGTTCAAGGATTTTGTTTTAATAAAATTGTCAATTTTCTTTTAACACATGTTGTTTGAAATATCCTTGAAATGTTGTATGATTATGTTGAATGCATGATTAGTAATAACTTGAAAATTGATACGTCCAAAGTGTTTGGATTTAGGAATTGTGTCCCTTATGATTGTTAAGATAAATGTTGTAAGAATCAATTCAACCAAAGGTCCAGTTGGACAGGACCTTGGAATCACTTGACTTAGAGTCACTTGATGAGTTGAGTTCTTAATGTGTTAAGAAATGAATCAACCAAAGATCCAGTTGGACAGGACTTTGGAATCATTTGACTTAGAGTAAAATGATGATTAGGTTCTTTATAAAGCACATGTGGCAAGAAATGAATCACCCAAAGATCCAAAGGATAGGATTTTGGAATCAGTTGACTTTGAGTTAACTGAAGATTGCAAGTCTTGAACAAAATTTATAAAGTCATAAGTTTGCGTAAAGATGTAAAAGACATTGAGATTAGGAGCAACGGACACATCAGTTGCTGTGTATTGCTCGAATCTCCAAATAGAACACAATTGTTTGTACTTCACAATATTTGTTAGTCGGTATGACGAATATGATCTCGCTTATCAGAATAAGCGATTGGATTGAAACCTTGAACAGTTCAAGGACTTTAAAGAAAGTACAAGATCCACAGAACCTGAGTGACAACATAAACTGGGAAAATGTTTCACAGTTATTTTCTTCTGAGAAAGGGAAGATGATGGAGCATTGGTCGAAACAGTTCGATCCTCGATATATGAGATACATTGCCAATAAGTTTCCCGTAAATTAAACACTAAACCAGTCAGACCATATATACCATATTCCAACCACATCTTCGACTGAGTAGGTTTTGCAGACACTGTCTGAAATGTAAAGCTGGGATTGTGCCACTTGTACGTTAAAAGTCCAGGGCCTTGTTGTGTTCGTCCGAACCACATGACTAGCCTGAACCTAATCAGAATTGTCGTTTCACTGGCTATCCCGCTGTACCTGTAAAAGAAGAGCTCTTTTAGAAAGAACTCATGTTCTAAGGAAACAATGGGAGTTGGGACAGTCCTGAATGAGTTCAGGATTAGCTAAGTGAAAGAACCTTTAGTCATCACTAGGCTTGAAGCAGAAATCATATTTCTGTTTTTGTACTGACATAATCTTCTCTTGACCAGTAGTTTTGATCACCATCATAAGTAGTTATGATCGGGGTGACATACCGAATAGTGGTAAAACACTATAGTTGGTATGGATTTACAATCCGACTACTTGGAAGCATTGGTGAGCCCGGTTGCTGCCAATTAAGAGAACCTTAGGACGAGATACAGTCTATGTGACATTTTGATTGATTTTACACCTGGTCTAAAAAACCAGTGGGAGTAATTGAATCATCAAAAGAAAGCAGCATGGATAGAAACGTACCTTCAGAACATCTGGTTGAGTGAGACGATACTCAGAGCTAAGTAATTGACTCCGAGAGAAGCACTCTCAATAGAAGATGAAATCCGAAAGGATACTGCATATTGTAAGTCGTTAGTGGAGCGCGTGTGGATCACCGTCACACTAATAGGGACTCACAAAGAATATGCCAGTATAAAGGTACGTGGGCCCGGGATTTCCCCACGGGCATCTCGCAAGAAAGAATATTCAGATTCTCAAAATATGCCAAAGGATTGGATTTTGAAAAGGGGCTGAAAGATATCTATTAAGATGTCAGAAAGGTTTGGATTCTCAAAATGTTCCATAAGCTCTAGATTTTGTGAATAGTCCATAACGGTGTCAAAGCCAGTGGGAGCGTCACTATTATCTATCTCCATATGTGTGTTACATAATGCTTCTAGGAAATGTCTCTTTTCATTACAAAGTGTAATGACTTGGTGTTAAGATATGGATCGCTATGAAAGACTTAATAGAGATATGGCATGCTCATGTGCTTACAAACGTCTATGAGATAGATTGAAACTCTACCAAGATGATCTTGATGAGACTCAAGATGCATTACCCTAGGAAATAGTTTCCTATCATTGCAAAGTGTAATGATTTGGCATGAGAGATATAAAGAAGGTGCAACATGCTCACATAATCCATAGACATCTATCAGATAGATGTTGTCATCAGTATTGACCTAGCCACCGTAAGCATGATCTTGATAAGATTCAAGATGCATGGAAAAGAGTCTCCGAAAGGAAATAGTTATTGAAAATCATGACACAAGTATTATAAGTAATCCTTATATTCCAAAAGAGTTTGGAATAGGACTGGATCGAATCCAACAAGTTTCTTGGATCGATCAGAAGTGTCATGAACATGTCTTGATGACTTAATGCTTAGAGCATACTGAGTCAGATTCAGGATATGACCTGGCTGGGAATACTTAATGGATTTTGTACATACATGAGAAATCATTGGAAAATGATTAGGGGTGAATGTTGATAACAATTTGAAAAGAGTTTTTCAAATAAGGACTTAATGGTTAAAGAATTTCGTTGGCATTCCGATGGAGCGTGTGTGGCTCACCGGCACATCGTAACACCTCGAAATAGTCTTAGGGTGCAGTCTTGTGGACTAAAGATCCCGAGAACCATGGAAAGTCATAGTATAAAGAATGGAGTTGTTAGTGAGAATGACGGTATGACCAAATTGAGATATCATCGGAAGAATATCCGATCGGATAAAGTGTATAATTGTATAACATTTGAATACATAGAAAGAGTGAAAGGTCAAGTAGACATAGATACATAACACGAATTAAATAGTTTAAAAGGAATCTAGAAACCAATAATAGTTTTATGTAAAATCCGACTTGGTGATTACCTCGTGGAGACTTGGTAATTAGGCAAGAGTAGCCACCGGTCAGATTTTATGTTTCAATTTTGCATGTTTCACTTCCCGAATAATTTGATTATTCAAAAGGTCCACAGTCGCTCATACTTTTCGGGAGTAAGTATGAACGAAGACTGTCGTGAATTGGTTTGTAGATTGTCTAAGGAGTTAGACATTGCAGTAAGACTGCTACAACGTTCATGAGTACTTAGAAATAGAGATTTGAGTATTGGATAAACCCACGCTCAATAGATTGCTTCATGGATTACATCACGAGCAATGTTGAGACGATAATATCGTATGATCTTGAAGCGGAGACATATGAGTTGAAATTTACGAGTCGGTTGTGCATTGATAATGCAAAAACGCATCGGTAATTCGATGTTACAAAACGCATTGTTGTGTACGATTTGATAAGTAAAAGACACAATCGTATGAGTCGAAGCTTATTCGTTCCGTGACCCTGATGGGAAACAGATATATGTAGGCCGGTCGATGATTTTGAAGTTGACTTAAGTGATGGCCAGCCTGGACTAAATTGATGTGTTCAATTAGAAGTCCGAAAGTCATAAGCATAATCGGAAATCGAGAAACAGAGTATCGGACAGAGATTGATCTCAATCCATGTCTCGTGTCTGAAAATATCTTGTTGGACGAAGGATCATATGATCACTTATCTATGGACAGAACTGACTGGGTCAGAGTTCGGCAGCAGTTTCTTGGAAGCTGCAGGTTGTTTATTAATCAGAAGATAAATTAAAGTCATAGACTTATCCAAGTGGGAGACTGTTGGATTAGGTGTCTAAGCCATGACTTTATATTTGTATTTATCTTATTAATAGAAGCAAAGTCCATTTGGGTTCCCTCATAGCAGGAGGATTGATGTAGAAGTCAGTAGAGAGAAAGGTTGATTTATTAAGTGTTTAATAAATCAATAGAATTAATTAAATGGTTTATTAATATATTTAAGTGTTAATATATTAATTAGAAACTATAATAATTAATTAGAAATTAATCTAGAATTAATTGGATTTAATTTAGTGATTAATTTAATTAATTAAAAGTACAGGGACTGGTTCTGTAATTATTCAATAGTTGAATATTGACTGGCCAGTGGACAAGAGTGGAAGGTGGCGAGATTTGGTGGTGACACCACAAATCTCGAAACCCTAATTAGGGTTTAATAAAGCCTTGTCCAATTGGCAAAAGGCTTGCCAAAGTTGGGCTCTAGGGTTTTAAGCTGTGCCACTTGATACTATAAATAGGAAACCCCTGGGGAACCCTAAACCTGCGCCAATTCTATCTCTCTGTGGATACTCTGCTGTCTTCTCTCCTCCATTGCTTGGGTGTGATTCCATTTGAGGCAGGACACTTGTGCTGCTAGCTTCTGGATGAAGAATTAAAGGTTGGTTCTTCTGATTAATACTTTAGAAATAATTGTTGGCCTTAGGTTTTAGTTTATTATCTTCATAGAAGAAAACATAGATCTTTCTAGGGTTGCATGTGAACCATAATATGTATTTGTTCATTGATTGCTAGAAAACCCTTCAGACAATTCTTCCAAGGTTCCACAAGAGAATATAAAACCTAGAAGACGCAAACGAGGCAAAGTAGCCAAAGACTTTAGACCTAATTACATGACCTACATAGTTAATAATGAACCCCAAACATATAAGGAAGCAATGAATTCTTCTGAAGCTCCTTATTGGAAAGAGGCAATCAAAAGTGAATTTGACTTCATTGTGCAAAATAACATGTGGAAATTGGTAGATTTGCCACCTGGGCAAAAACCAATTGGGCACAAATGGATATTCAAAAAGAAGTTTAGACATAATGGTACTATAGAGAAGTATAAAGCTCATTTAGTAGCTAAAGGGTACCGTAAAAAAGAAGGTCAAGACTTCTTTGACACTTATCACCTGTTACAAGAATAACTTCAATAAGAACATTGATTGCAATCGTAGCCATTCACAATTTGGAATTACACCAAATGGATGTGAAAACTACATTCTTGAATGGTGAATTAGACGAAGAAATATATATGAATCAGCCTGAGGGGTTTGTTGTAAAAGGTCAAGAAAACAAAGTATGTAAGCTAGTGAAGTCTCTTTATGGACTAAAACAGGCTCCAAAACAATGGCATGAGAAGTTTGACAACACACTCTTGTCTAATGGATTTAGAATAAATGAGTGTGATAAATGTGTTTATGTCAAGCAATTCAAGAATGCCTATGTCATAATATGCTTGTACGTAGATGATATGCTTATAATGGGTACTAGTTTAGATATTATAAACCAAACCAAGAAAATGCTACATTCCTCATTTTCCATGAAGGACATGGGGGTAGCTGATGTAATTCTTGGTGTAAGAGTTCGTAGAAGTCCACAGGGATACACTCTTACGCAGTCCCATTATATTGAAAGCGTACTTAAGAAATTTGGACACTATGATGATAAGCCCGTAGTCACCCCATTTGATCATTCTAGTCATCTTAAGAAGAATCTAGGGGATAGTGTAGCTCAGTTAGAATATACTCAAGTCTTGGGAAGCCTAATGTATATTATGAACTGTACTAGACTGGACTTAGCCTATAGTGTTAGTAGATTGAGCCGCTACTCGCACAATCCTGGAAGAGATTATTGGTATGCATTGGTTAGAGTGCTTAGATACATAAAGCATACTATGAATTATGGGTTGCATTACACTAGATATCCTCCTGTCCTTGAAGGATATTGTGAGGCAAATTGGATTTCCAATACCTTTGAGGGTAAATCCACAAGTGGTTATGTGTTTACACTTGGTGGAGCTGCCATATCTTGGAAATCAACTAAGCAAACTCTGAATACCCGTTCTACAATGGAAGCTGAATTTGTAGCATTAGAAAAAGTTGCTGAAGAAGTTGAGTGGCTTAAAAGCTTCCTAGAAGGTATTCCTTTGTGGCCTAAACCTGTTACTGCCATTTGTATACATTGTGACAGTATGGCTGCTCTTACTAGAGCACAAAATCAAATATACAATGGCAAGTCGAGACACATTAGGCATAGACATAATACTATAAGAGACTTGCTTAAAAATGGAATCATCTCCATTAGTTACATAATGTCAAAGGAAAATATAGATGATCCTTTGACAAAAGGCCTTAATAGAGAGCAAGTTCTCTTCACTTTGAGGGGAATGGGCTTAAAGCCAATACAATGAGTCACCACCTGGTGGCAACCTAACCTAGCAACATTGGAGATCCCATGGTCTAGGTTCAATAGGAAAACTAGCTGAGGAAGACTCAATAAAGCACATCACAAAGGTATGCTCAATCCTATGATATTTTCTTTGTGTTAATCCATTGATGCTTTAGGGTTAAATATTTTATTCTTAATAATGCTAATAGCTTTTATAGTGGAGTATTATGGATTATTCCAGATTAGCATTACCTATATGAGATGGATGTGAGGTTTCATCTTTGGGAGCTGATATGGCTAGGCTCTCTAAAAGTCTCATGAAGAAAGGATTTTTCACAACCGAAATGAACACAACGGTAAGAATTGAACTAAGCTTCATATGATATATGTGATACCTTTTGTCTTGATCTACTACAAAATTGTGGTTAGTTCAAGACTCTAGTTCACTACCCAAAAAGTAGATCCAAATGGTACTCACTATGGAAGGTTCAAGTTCATTAACACATTTCCTGATGCATATCATATCTTGTGTCCCTTATTTGAATATCAAAGTCCTCTTATTTTCTATTCAAATGCGGGGTATTGTTAGAGTTTGAATAAAAATGTGGGGTATTGTAGGAACTTTGAAAAATATATTTGCTTGTAAGGCACTTGTCCCACATAGGAAGTGGAGGGAAACTCTCTTGACCTTATAAGCCAACTCCCTTCAAACCCATCAAATGGATCTAATTGGGTATTATGGGTTGAACATGGTTGTGGGCTTGGGAATTGGTATTGGGCTACCTAAAAATGGCTTGGATATATAAAGATTAAATGGTCAAAGATAGGGCCTTGGGCCTTGTGGCTCTTGGGCTCTTCCTGACCAATTTCAGGTTTCTTTTTAATCCCCAAACGAAAATTAATTTAATTTTTAATTAAATATTTTCGTGACAGTTTTATGGTAGTTTTTGACAGTTATAAGCTGTCATATATATATATATATATATATATATATATATATATATATATATATATATATATATATATATATATATATATATATATATATATATATATATATATATATATATATATATATATATATATATATATATATATATATATATATATATATATATATATATATATATATATATATATATATATACTTTTTGGCGCCATTTCACAAGAACACACAGAAAAACCTTCTCTCAAAAACGTTCATGCAATTCAATGATGATGGGGACTTAGATTAATTCGTCAGGTTCAAGAAACAATCTTGAACAGATTGTTGAATCCTCAAGACAGATCCAGACCCTGGAAATTTCTGTTATAGGACACTGCTCAAGCAGGCCTCAATCTACAAATTTCGTGTTTTTCTGTTTCTGTAATCATACAAGTACGTTTTCTAGTAATTTAATTTGTGTTAATGTAATTTTACATTTGTTGTTTCGATTTTATATGTGAATTTCGTTTGTGTATAACTTCTGTCATAACAGTTACTTCCTGTGGGTCTGTATTTCATCGTACGTTTTTAGTGTCTGTATTTTTCTACGTATTGTGGGGGTTGTTTTTTAATTTCTAGTGTGTGAAGTTTGATTGTTTGAGTTGCAGGTGAGATGAGAAAGAAGAAGATGGAGGCGGGGTGGTTTTGAGAGAGAGAGAGAGAGAGAGAGAGAGTAGGAGAGAGAGAGTAGTGGGGTTGGGGTGGGGTCATGTTTATATTTCTTTTTATTAAATTACATAAATAATTAATAGGTTAAAAGAAAACTAGAAAAAGAAATTAGAAATGATAATATAGCATTTTTATATGGATCAATTACCAACAATACAACATTTTGACAAACACAAGGACCAAAACTATGAAAAAAGTACTTTGATTAAAATTATAAAAACATGCCAAGAGACCAAAACTTTAATTTACTCTAAAGATTAATTCCTTATAATCAGAAAATAGTTTAATATAACCTTAAGTAAATTACAAATTAGATCATTCTGGTATACTCATTTTTCCGTATTTAGTCCAAGGACAAACCTATTATTTATATAATCTGACATCTGATTAGTTATAATTAACGATATAGGGAACAAAATTAGAACAAAACTGCGAACATAAAAAACAATAGTAAGAAATGTATTTTTCATGGCATACGTCAAAGAAAATTTTGAACCACGGTAAACGTCTTTGAAGAATACTCGATGATTAAAAGCTTGTATCAGCATTTAGATTTTTCTACCCCGGAATTGTCCCGTTTTCTATACTCTTAGCTTGGTGTTGCTTTTGCTATAATCTCCATTTATCGTTGAAAATAAATTATTTTAAACGTTTTGATTTAAATATTTCATTTTTTAATGTATACGTTTGTCATTTGATGTTATGCTCAGTACAATATAAAGTAGAGTCATTTTATTTGGTTCCAATTTCCGAAGTTGCCCATTCATTCATTAACAATGTGTTGTGTAATACTAATACATAACACTTTGATGTGACTCCACGGTACCATGAATGCGGTGCATCTTGGTGAACCTACAAACGACTTTCCATTTATATATAAAACAGGTACTAATTTCCGGTCTTCATGGATGTGATTTGATTAGCAGGAATGCATGCATACAGAAAAGATTCAGCGTAGCCACCACTTATCAAAGTCGTCATCACTCGAAACACCGTCACCACCAAAACTAAACACGATCAGTTCCCGGCCGAGCTCACAAACCATTTGAGGACCTGCAAGATAGTCCCGACACAAGGGGCAAGTCATGTGCCGGTGTTCTACACAACGGTCCAGGCAACTCCGATGAAACAGATGCTTACATCTCAGCAGCCCTATCTCGTCATCTTCTTCAATCACAGACAAACACACTGCACATTCCACCGACTCTGTTGAGCTCCAGTCGTGAACAACATGGCTGGCCCCAGGCTCAAATGGACTGCATTGGGGCGATTGAAACACCATTTGGTGGTGGAAGAATGAGAGTCGGAAGAATAAATCCCAAACCCAGTTGAGATAAGCTACAAGTGAAGACACACTGCGTACTAGGTTACTGAACATTTTGAGCTTCAACACGATCTAGTTTATCCGGTAAGGTTTTGCGGGTTTTTGAAAACGAATTCTAGTGGAAATACAGGACCCTGAGACGGGGAATGGTAGTGGAAATATCTATTGGTTTGGTGGTGTATATATAGAGAAGGGATAGAAGTAAGCATTAATTGCAAAGAAGGAAAAACCACTTGATCAGTTCGCTTATTTTTAATTCAGAATAGTAAAACATGGCGGGTAGCTATCAAGGAATACATTAATCATTGTAAATATTTAAATTTTGAGAAAATGACTTATAAGGGTAATTATGTTTTAAAACTGTTCAAAAAACACCATCCAAGTTTGGTCTGTTCAAAAAACACCATCCAAGTAAGGCCTTTGTACAAAAAACACCATCGAACTACATGTTTTGTTCAAATTTTACCCGATGGACTCCAGCTCTTGCAGGTTAAAGGATGACTTGGCCTAATACTTGGTGACCGGCCAAGTCATCATTTAACCTGCAAGAGCCGGTTACCATCGGGTAAAATTTGAATAAAACATATAGTTCGATGGTGTTTTTTGTACAAAGGCCTTACTTGGATGGTGTTTTTTGTACAAAGCATTGCTTTTACCTCCTTTATTGAAGTTGAGTGTTTTTTTGTGAAACTAGAAGTACTTTAGGGGTAAAATCGATTTGCGTTAAAAAAATTATAAATATTTAAATATATATTCATTTTTTTGGTGTTTATAAAAATAGGCACAACGAAAATAATTGTTATTCGCAGTAATCATAATTATTCATTCCGATTAAGTTTGACTAAAAAGAAATCTGTTTCTTCCATAAAAGTTCAAAAAGATATTATATTTTTTAAGGAATTTTTATTTGGCTCACATTTAGCACACAAGTTATTTATGTATTTGTATAATTGTATGTCATATCTAAGTTATCCATTTGTCTTTGTGTGGTAAACACAAAACCTACAAGACCTTATGATCTCTACTTCTCTAGCTAGTGTATCGTGTTTAAAACAGAAAGAGAGATAGAGAGAAGGATGCAGGCTCGATGTTGTACATGTGTTGCTACATTACGTCAATAAGAAAAAAAAAAAAAAAAGATGAAGCAACAATGTTAGTTAGCAAAGATGGATGTAGACGTGAGGGTGATGTTGGAGTTGTGACAATACTTAGATTAGGGGTGTTGAAAGATTGAAATCAAAGCAATGTCGACATGTTATTATGAGGCATATAGTTCGAGCTTTAAGTGTAGAATTCGATTCACTTGAGGAAGATTTGACACAAAAGGACGATATCTAGGTCAAGACTTTTATGACGAAACGACATTTTAAGGATTTAGCATTGACTGCTCAATTGACAACAATGTGAGTACATAGATTCATGTCATATATATATATATATATATATGTATTATGTGGTTTTATCTGATGATACATGTATATGATGAATTATGTGTTTGAGCGTATTAAGCTTTTTCCTTAAATTCGTGGTAAAAAGAAAGATGTTTTATATTTTATGTTGCATGTAAAGGGTTAACAGGGTAAAAAGGCAAGTCATGACTTATGAGAGGTCTGTGCTATACAGAAAAAAGATGTTCAGATGTTAACTAGATATTATAGACATTCTTGTCGTTGTCACTTAGGTAGCTACCTGCTCTGATTGAGACAACTTGATATGAAAATGATATAAGATGTACTTGGATCACCACGTGATCTAAGCAGACGATTGGTAGGCGAATACATTCATCCCTCTTCATATGACTAGTAATGAATGACTCCATCATGAAAAAAAGGTAAGTCTGAAAATAGACTAAGTGGACGATTGGTAGGCGAATACATTCATCCCTCTTGATATCCGCACGTGTCTCGGGTTAATGAAGTAGGTACACGGTAGAAGCTTGATGAGTGCTTGGCGTTTATTTTCTAGTTTGAAAACTATTTAGACATGCATAATGTTTGTTTTTTGTCATTAGCATATTTGTATATCAATTTTCTTTCCATTGTTATGAGTTACGAACATATATGCATACATAAATTTGCTTTCTTAAAAATATATAAATTTTTTCTTTAAATAAATTCTGTTTCCCAATGACCAAAAGAGAGATATTACAATTGGTACCAGAGCATTGGTTTAGAAGAATCAGGTAGTGACTACTTCGTAGGCCTAAACTGTAGACGAGTAAGATGCAAATTTAGTGAGAGGAATGGGAGTTAGTGAGAGTAAGATGCAAATATGGCGAGGTGAGTCTAAGAAGTTAGGTATAACATGTGTTACTTAGTTGTGCCTAACCTAGTTATGTGAAATACATTATGGTTCTTACTTTGTGTACATGTGAACCATTATCATATCTAGCATTATGTGCAATGTGAACCATTATCAGATCTAACCTTATATGCAATATTAACCACTATTTGATATGGCCTTATACTCGTGACACACTCCACTTAGGTATGTCTTTTAGCATATTATAATAATATTAGGAGAAAATTTTGAGTAGTGAAAGAATGAGGCTAACAAGGATGGGAATTTGGAATCATGATAAAGTGGATGCTAGTGTGGTACATGGGGAACCAATTCCAATCCATATGAGGAATACCAGGAATTATGGGGATCAATATGAACGGGCCATGATGACAAGAAGATATGATGAATCAAAAGCTATAACACCAATGTGAGGAACGTGTAAATTATCAACACTGTTATTCAGTACACTAGCTTATTTAGTTTCAACTGATTTAATTTCAGAGTCTTATCTAAGGATCGATGAATACATGTTAGTTTGGTACTTTTGTTTTATTTGTATTATTTGTTATAAGTTAGTTTGATACTTTGGTAATTGGTAGTTTAGTTTATGTTGATATTATGGTACTTTAGTGGTTTGATTATGGGTAATTTTGATTTATGTTGAAACTTAGGTAGTTTTATACTTGGGTTTATATTAATACTTTGGTAGTTTGGTAATTGGTAATTTGATTTATGTTGATACTTTGATAGTTTGTAACTTTGTTTTATGTTGATACTTAAGTAGTTTGGTACTTTGGTTTATGTTGATACTTTAGTAGTTTGATACTTTGATTTATATTGATACTTTGGTAATTGTTTGTTTGGTTTACATTGACAGTTTGATAATTATTCTTATTTTTGTATGTCGTTATAACTTATAAGTTTGTTAATGTTTTGACATTTTGATTAACGTTTATACATATTGATTTTGTAGCCTAATCTTCTTGGTGTTATTCTTGACAATTTAGTGTCCAGAGCAAGCAATACTTTGAGACATGATTATATCGTTATTGACCCAAAATAAAAGTGGGGCAATAACGAGGGGAACAATGAGTGTGACCACGACAATGACGCGCCCAAGTAGTTTTATGAATTATTTTATCTTTTGTGGATGTTTTCGTATACCAAATGTAAAGGTGTCAAAAACTGACCTGACACGCTAACCCGACACGAAATAAACGGGTTTGGGTAAGAGATTTCAACTCGTTTAATTAAACGGGTTGACACGACAAGACACGATTATTAAACATGTAATGTTAGGGTTGAAAGTTTCAACTCGAAGATGACACGACCCGTTACTTATATGCAAGTTTTCTTAATTCTTTGGATAAGTTTAACAAACTCATGCAAGTTTTCTTAATTCTTTGGATAAGTTTAACAAACTCAGAACCAAAACATTTATAAAAAAAAAACTTTGGGTTGAGTCATTTGTTTAATAATAACTTTCTTGCTTATGTCAAGACTTAATTTTTTGTTTTTTCATTATCTTATATACTCTACAATCTCACTCAATCACTCTCTCATTCTCGTGACTTTGTTTATCCACTTTTCCAAGTTCTACTCTTTCCACTTTTCCCTCTCAACTTGCAATGCATTTTTCCCTTCCGCTTCTCAACTTCTACACTTTTTAGTTTTTCCCTTTTTCATTTATGTCTCGTCAACGTTTACTCTTTCAACTTCTTTAGTATTTCAACATGATATGTCATTACACTTTTACAAGCTCTGACCCTAAACCCGCTAACCAGACACGAAAATAAGTGGGTTGACACGACACGACACAATTATTAAACGGGTTGGGTTAGGGTCAAGCTCTTTCAACCCGTTTAACGTTTTGACTCGACACGACACCACACATTGCCAGGTCTAACCAAATGACTTTAAAATTATACTTTTTTTTTACTAGTTTATGCGTTTTTATTAGGGGCAAAGTATTAGAAGTGACTCAATAGTAACGATATATCGTCGCAAAAGACAATAATAACGACATGTCTAATTAAATAATAGAGCAGCATGTGTCGCATCTATTGTCATAAATTCATGTAGTGTATTACAGGAAATGCCTAATATCACATTCCATAAATATCTTCTTAATTTATTTTGAAGAATACACACCTTTGAATGCAGTTATGTGTATGCGGTACGTACGTCACATGAAGACTTAATAATGCTTTATATGTTTATCTTATTGCCCGTTTATCTTCTATCTTGGTATTAATGCCGTTTACCTCTAGAAATACACTTGGTCATATTTAGAAAAAAGAAAACGTGAACTGTTCAATCTCGTCCCTGAAATGAAACAATAAAACAAGTAAAGTTGTTACATGTTGGTTTTGGTTTAGGGTTGTTTTAAAGTCTTAATGTTTTATCATTTTCTTGAAAATTGATTGTATAACCTTTGAAATTATCAATTACATTTTCTTGAAATATGATTATATAACCTTTGAATTTGAAATTAATATTAGTTTGAGACGTAATTACACATTAGTATCATAGTATGTTGGTTTCTCCTTTTGTTATTAACTTTTGCAACCTTGAAATTGACAATGATATTTATTTAATTATGATTAGTTGTTGTTGACTCGTTAATTGTTATCTAAATGTATTGCGGTTAAAATCTTGAAATTAGCAATTACATTTATTTACCCATGTGGTGGAAGGTCTGGAGTTCGACTCCAACTAACCACATGTGGGGGATTTTCCCTGGTCGGCGAAAAACAGGTGGAGGGGAAAGGCTTTGCGCCATAGGTAATTGCCAACCGCCCTGGATTGCAAGGTTGAGTACCCTCAAGATGTTAAAATTGTCGGTTCCAAAAAATATATTACGTTGAAAAAATTGTGCTACCTATAAACTTTTAGTCTAAATCCACCACTGCCTGAACATGTTTAGCATTAATATGTTTTGTTATTTATTAACATTTGCATTGTTTTTTTTTTCACATAGGATAAATATATGTGTGTTTGCTTTAATAAATGTTGGGGTTATTTGAATGATAAAGTATGCTAAAATTCAAAACCAATAATATCAATACATGATTGGCTATTTAGTAGCAAATCTCGTGAAGTTGAAATCGCAATTCAATAAATGACACAGCAACATTGATTTAACTTATATTACAATATGATACCTAATTTAGCGAACTTCTCAGATGTTAGAAATTTGGATGTTTCGATTGTTTAGATTCACTGAGAGTCGTGATATACTTTCAGATTGAAATATTTCGATGGAACAATCGAAATTTCAACCGAATAAACGAACAGAGAATAAAGAAGATGATATGATTTTTGTGTTCAGTACCAGTCCCGAATATGACCAAAAGACGGAAATAAGAGCTGGCGAAAAAATGTCAAATGCAATTAAAAACAGCATCACAACCATTTTAAAACCGAACGTAAATTAGGTCAAAACTAGGTTACATATTAAGGTCAAAACCGGGTTTAAATTAGGTTCAAATATCGGGTTTAAAACCACAATTTCGACCCCAGGGGCTCTGTCCCTTGGCCCTACTACCAGGGACGCTGCTCCTGGACCCCGTTGTTCAGGCCCTAATGGTAGACGGTGTAAGGGAAAGATCGTGCGGGTTCGGGCTCGGGAAGGAGGCCATACCGTCGGTACCGTTGGTCCCTGGTCTCAGGCTCACGATAGATAGGCCAAGGCGGGTTCGGGTGTGGGGTGGTGAAACCGATTTAACCCACAAGATTTTGTAAAAAAATGTATTCATTCAAAAAATACCATCCCCTCATCCTTATAAATACCACCTCTTCACTCCTTAAGAAATCACACATTCACCCTTATTTCTTACTTCCATTTTCTCTCTAAAAACCCTTTGCCTATTATTTTATAAAAACACTTTTTTTATAAAATGGATTCAAGCTGAATCAAATCCAAGAGACGCAGTTCCTCACAAAATAGAAACCGTCAACATGTTCCACCAACCCCATCCCCACATTTTCTTAATTACACACAATATCCCTAATTCCAACCAAATTTTACACAATTTTCTCAACTCCCAATACCCTACCAAGTTCCAACAATACAATACCCAGTTCAAACATAGCCCCACCTAATTACCCAACTCCCAATGCTACGTCCCCGACACTTCTCATTTCCGTAGCAAACACGAGGAGTCAAGTGACGAAACCATTCCACCCTCGAAGAACAAGGATGAAGAGGAGGAGCAGGAGCAGGAAGAGGAGCAGGAGGAGGAGGATGACGAGGAGGCCCAGAAACACAGCAACAACAACAACACCCCCTTACGCGTACTATGAAATGCTCTTACACTGAACGGGTGAAACATCGCTCGTGGAAGGAGGAAGAGGAGATCGCCTAGGCGAAGGCGTGTATTAGTGTTTCCGAGGATCATGAACGCGGAAACCATCAACGCTTCGACTCCTTTTGGGAGAGCGTGTTGGAGCATGTCAGGGAGCAACTTGGAAGGTCGGATCGGACACGACATCAAGTCAACTCCAAGTTTAAGAACATGCAAACGAAGGTAAACAAGTTCAACTGCATTTACAACAACAAATGCAACTTGCGTGCCAGCGGCAGGGGCAATGTGGATGTTTTAAAGGCCACACAGTTGGAGTACCGGAAAATCGTCCGGAACGGGTTCTAACATATGGAGGTATGGGAACTATTGAAAGATCATGCCAAATGGCTCAGAGTCGAGGTAATGGGGATGAATTCCCACATCATTCCTCCAAGTGAAGCAAGACATCCGACTCCAACCACTACACGAACTCCCCTTCCGATGCACACTTTTCACCTCATCTAGTCAATGTTGACGACGACAATGAAGTTTCCTTACAACCATCAACACATTCCCGGCAAAGAAAAGGGAAAAATGTGATTGGATCTTCATCAATTCCTAGGGATGGCAGCGGGACCAAACGTGACCGGAAATAGACTCCCCCGCCCCCGCCCCCGAATTCCCCGGTTTCCCCCGATCCCGACCCCGCATTCCCCCACTTCCACTTCCACGCCCCCGATCCCGACCCCCAATTCCGAACTTAATCCCGCTCCCGCCCCCGTTCCCCTGTTTTCCCATTTGAGTCTCGAAAATCAACGTTTTCCCTCGACCCCGAAATCGCTAATAATTTAATAATATATATAATATATTTATTATTTATTATATTATTTATATACAAACGGGGCCCCCACGGGTGTTTCGGGACAGGATTGCCCGCTCCCGAACCTGGCCCCAAAAATCAAACAGGACTGAAATTCTCCCCCGCCCCAGCTCCCGCTCCCGGATTTTTGAAAAAATACCCCTCGTACGGAACCGAGATCCCCGGGACTTTTTGCCACACCTATCAATTCCTGAGGGGTATCGGACCATTGTGCATAAGATATCCAAAGTCGTAGACAACAATGAGGTTGAAATGAAGAAGAAAGACAACTACCGTTGTAAGAAGTTGGTTGTATTGGAGGATGAATCGAAGAAAGCATCCCTTATTGAGCAAGAGATAACAACGCTCAAATACGCACATGAACAAAAGGATTTAAAATTCTTTCTTCACCTCATGACCATTTGACCAGAAATCAACTAGCTTAGGTTCTTGCGAAAAAGCAGCAAATAACACTAATGTACAGTTGGGATTTTTAGGTTTAATTTTTGTATTTAGGATTTTTTTTCGTATTTAGTTTTTTTTTTCGAATTTAGGTTTTTTTAACTCTTGTAACTGTGTGTTTTTTAACTTAATGTTATTTGGCTTTTTAAATTTTTTTTAATTGCTTTTTATTATTATTTGGAATATTAAATTAATTTTTTTAATTAATAAATAAATATAAAAATAAAAAATATGATGTGGCATCGTGGATTCGTTGGGAACTGCTTCCATATGTGAAAAATTGTGAAAAATGGGGAAAGATGAAAATGAGAAAAGAGATAAAAGCTAATGCGGCGAGTCGGTTAGGTGGGATGAGAAAGAACCACTCCCCCACCCTAAATCAAAAAAAACTCAAACAACTGTGTATTCCACATCATCCTTATTTGTTCAATATTTATTAAGATTATATTGACCATCAAGTTTGTCCCACTACATTTAAATAATATTGGTAATACAAATCATCTAAGATCCGAATGTTCATTGAGAGTTTGAAGTACGAAATTGTGAAAGTACAATAAAAAACAATTACTAATGCGTGTGTAAAAACAAATAGAATCACTATATCATAATGGTTGGGGGGAAAACTACGAGAGATATATACGAAAAGCACATTTGGCAACGTCTTTTTAATGTTTTTAGGAACTTGTTACATCTTATAAACAGCTTGAATTATAGAAGATATATTTTTATAAATGTGAGACCTTAAAACTTAGGATTAAAAAAACAATTAAATAATAAACTTTGTTTAACCTTAAAAATTTTATTTTCTAACAAAAATATTTTAATTCAAAAACTACTTCTAATTATCTTTTGACAAATACCAACTTTTTTCTTCCAAATATATCGTACCTAGTTAAGCGTTGACCATTCTCTAACACGACATAATAAATATAATTAAAAGTTCAATTGCCAAAGCAAAAATAAAATATGTAAATCACACTCCTAATAACACGAATTCAAATTCGATTCCAACTCAAAAGCTTTTTATTATAATAAAGTTTTTCAATATATATATATATATATATATATATATATATATATATATATATATATATATATATATATATATATATATATATATATATATATATATATATATTTATTTATTTATATATATATATATATATATATATATATATATATATATATATATATATATATATATATATATATATATATATATATATATGGACCATCTAAATCAAAAACTAAAAAACCTATATATCATGGAAAATCTTCAAAATATTTTAGAAAAAAGAAGCAGTTAAATCATCAAGAAAATCATTATAAAAATAAAGATTTTTCAAATACCAAAAAGTATTATAAAAACGCCTAAAACTTTAAAAGAAACTCTAAAGATATAATTATTTGCTACAAATACGGACAAACTGGTCATACATCTAATAATTGTTATGTAAAAAAGAAAATTAATGAGTTAAATATATCTGATGAGTTAAGGAAAAAGATTATATTAAATGATTATTCAGATACTAATGAGAGTATCTCTGATTATCAAGAAAATGACTTAAATGTTACGATAAGCTTTATTTCGTTTGATTCTAACAGATAGGCGATTTTTTTTGTTTTGAATAAGATGAAGTCTGTTTTTGAAGATTTTTAGATTGACTTCTTCAATAATTTTATGTTTTTCTATATGATCTATTGTTTTTTCTATTTTTGAAATAATTTGCCATCTAGTTTTTAACATATTTTTACAAAAGACATTCTTTTCAAAACAGCTGATTTGTCTTTTTGAACTCATGTTTAACAAGTAGATTTGGCTATCATACTTGAAGAGAATTTTATATCGTTTTTGTAATCATCTATTTTGTATTTTAACTGTTCTATTTTGGGATTAATTGTCTAATTTTTACAAATAAAAGGGCTTTTAAAGGACTCTTGTTTTTAATGTTGGAGTGATTTTTGACTAATAGAATTAACTCTTCTTTACTTTTTTTTCTTTTTGATTTAATATTTGTTGAGCATATTCTAGTCTCTTCCAAAGATTTTTTTTAAAAGATTAGCTATATTTGAGTTTAGTATATTATTACTTATTTAAATTTTAGAACTCATAGTTGTTGTTTATAACTTTACAGTGTTAGTATATCTCATATTGGTGCGAAACTGTCTTATAAGTGTGTATATATGTTGGAGTCTCACTTCTCTCCATAAGGGCTCTTTTGAAAAAACAACCTTGGGCTCCACATATATTTACATGGTATTAGAGTCGGCATCCTGCACCCGTGTAACCTCATCGTGCCTACGTCTCTGAGGGGAGTGTTAGTGTATCACATATTGGTGCGACATTGTTTTATAAGTGTGTATATATGTTGGAGTCCCCCCTCTCTTCACAAGGCCTCTTTTGGAAAGACAATCTTGGGCTCCACATATATTTACATGCAGTTCTTCTATAAAATCGGATTTTGTAGGACTTGGTATGCTAGTTCCACTACATTCTTCGTGATATAGTGGTTTTGGAATAGAATTATTTTAATCAATTGTTTGTAATTTAAAAGATTTTGATTTTGTTAAATTTGGTATCTGTGTTGATATTGATCATGTTGACATTCTAGAAAACAATGATGAAAACCTTATCGGGGAGAAATTTATATCTAGTGACCCATCACTATGTTCAATAATGTTTGAAAGTTGTTTAGAAGAATTTAAATCTTTCAGTTCAGTAACATCTTGCAAATTCCAGTTACAGGATTGAGTAATTTGAGACCATTTTAGCTTTTTTTGGTGTATGTATTTTAGTATGATTTGTATTTGCTTGGAAAATAATCGTTTCATTTTTTTGGACTTGATAAACGTGTTTTTGGTTCTAAAGTAGTCATAGTTTTGTAACAAATACGATAAATTATTGCTAAAGGTTTAGTATTGTCTTTAAATTCTAAATTTTTTGTTTCAACAGTTAAAACTAAGGTATCTAAAATATTTTTATCGAATAATCCTACAGAAAAATTAGGATAACAATTAAAGTAAATCGGTCCATTAGCAATATTTGTTTCTGCCAAGGCTAATATAGAATTTTGAAAATATTTATGTCTCTTATCTCTTAATCAAGACCGGGGCATCAATACCGATTCTAAATAAACTTTTTATTGCAATTTGAACTAATCCTATGTATAAAAATTTATATTTTTTTCTATGTTGAAGAATTGATTTTATGGATAATAAATTTAAGTTTTGCTTATTTTGACCAATAGACAAAGTTTGTTCTGCTATTTTTATTGAATATCCTTGAAAATAATCAAAAGTTACTCTTTTATAAATTGTATCAATACTTTGCTTAGGTATAGTCCAATCATTTAAGCTTTGTTCTATGTCAGAAATATGTTTTTCAATAGCGTTTATTTTATTATTTTCAATCTCTCGTTCTTCAATGATATTTTTGCCATGCATATGTTTTTTAGATGATAAATGTGAAAGTTTGTCCATATGTGAAATAATTAAGAATTAAAATTCTACAGAAAACTTACTTATT
>CM042016.1:24240206-24245206 GCA_023525715.1 Cichorium intybus | reverse complement strand
CCAAGCCGCTTCTTTAGACGCTTCACTCACTGCAATGTACTCTGATTCGCACGTTGAATCAACCACGGTTTCTTGCTTGGAACTTTTCCAAGTGACCGCCCCACCGTTCAAAAGAAATACCCAGCCCGACTGGGACTGACTACTGTCCCTATCTGTCTGAAAGCTGGCATCTGTAAATCCACTCACTTTCAAGTCATCACTGCCACCAATGACTAATACCATATTCTTTGTCCTTCGCATATACTTGAGTATGTTCTTAACCGCTACCCAGTGTGACTTTCCAGGATTACCCTGGTACCGACTAACCTTGCTCAATGCAAAGGATACGTCGGGGGGAGTACATGTCATAACATACATGATCGACCCTACTACCGAAGCATAAGGTACTCGACTCATCTCAGCTATTTCCTCATCGGTACTCGGACTTTGAGTCTTACTCAATTTAGCATTGCTCTGGATTGGTAGCTCTCCCTTTTTGGAATTTTCCATGTTAAACCTTTTTAACACTTTTTCCAAATATGTACACTGGCTCAGACCTATTAATTTTCTCTTTTTATCTCTCAGTATTCTTATCCCGAGAATATAAGCAGCTTCTCCAAGGTCATTCATGGCGAAACACTTCCCGAGCCAAGACTTGACATCTTGCAAGGTCGGAATGTCGTTTCCCATGAGCAGTATGTCATCTACATACAACACCAAAAAAGTGACTATACTCCCACTAGCCTTGACATACACACAAGACTCATCTTCACTCTTAGAGAAGCCAAACTCTTTGACTTTCTCATGGAAGCAAAGATTCCAGCTGCGAGATGCTTGTTTTAACCTGTAGATTGATCTCTCAAGCTTACATACTTTATCAGGATGCTTTGTGCCTACAAAACCTTTTGGCTGATTCATGTAAGCATCCTCAGTCAGTTTCCCATTAAGGAAAGCGGTTTTGACATCCATTTGCCATATTTCATAATCATGAAACGCAGCTATGGCAAGCATTATCCTGATTGACTTAATCTTGGCTCCTGGTGAGAAGGTTTCATCATAGTCAACTCCCGGGGTTTGAGTGAATCCCTTCGCAACCAGCCGAGCTTTATAAGTATGTACTTTACCATCCATGTTGGTCTTCTTCTTGAAGATCCACTTGCACCCGACTGTCTTTCGACCCGGCACATTGTCAACCAAGTTCCAAACTTGATTGTCATACATGGACTTAATCTCGCTGTCCATTGCCTCTTTCCACTTGGCAGACTCGGGGCTCGCCACTGCTTCATGGTAGTTAGCTGGCTCATCCAAATTAGTCAATGTACGATCACTGACCAACGTGTCACCGTCCGAAGTAATATGGAAACCATAAAACTCGGGCGGCATGCTAACTCTACCCGAACGTCTAAGAGGTAATGAGATGTCGGTTGGTCCAACAGGAACTTCTTCCTCATGTTGGTTGCTAGTTTCTCCTAAGGTTGGTTCATCGGGCGCTCCTGAATTTCTTCGAGATCGATTGTACTCCCACTGTCCTCTTTGGAAATGAGTTCTCTCTGTCGAAAGAACCCCCGTCTTGCTACAAAGACCACGTCCTCGCTCGGTCTGTAGAACAAGTATCCAAATGACTTTTTCGGGTATCCGATGAAGAAACACCTCTCACTTCTTTCCGCGAGCTTGTCATGAGTCTCTCGTCTTACGAAAGCCTCACAGCCCCAGACTTTGATGTGTGCCAACAAGGGAACTTTCCCCGTCCACATCTCGTGCGATGTTTTTGCAACCTTCTTGGTTGGGACAAGATTTAGGATATGTGCGGCAGTCTCTAAGGCATACCCCCAGAAATGGATTGGAAGCGAAGCTCGACTCATCATGGAACGAACCATGTCCAACAAGGTTCGGTTTCGTCTCTCAGCATCGCCGTTTAACTGCGGTGTCGTGGGAGGCGACAACTGTGAAACAATTCCACATTCCTTAAGATAATCGAGAAACTCTATACTAAGATACTCACCGCCTCTGTCGGATCTAAGCATCTTTATCTTTCTGCCCAATTGATTTTTTGCTTCATTTTTGAACTCTTTAAACTTTTCAAAGGTATCTGACATATTCTTGATTAAGTAGATATACCCATATCTACTAAAATCATCAGTAAAGGTCACATAGAACCGCGTGCCTTCTTTTGTGGTTGTTCTGAAGGGATCACACACATCTGTGTGTATGATATCCAACAAACCTTCACCTCTTTCAAAGGAACCTTTGAATGGTGATTTTGTCATCTTTCCAAGCAAGCAAGATTCGCATACATCATCCGACCCGAGGTCGAATGATTCCAACACTCCATCCCTTTGGAGTTGGGCGATGCGTTTCTTGTTGATATGACCAAGGCGACAGTGCCACAAACACGCCTTTTCTATACCGCTTGAAGAATCAATAGATAAAACATTCTTACCATAATTATCAACACACATAATAGTTTCATACACTCCATCACAAGGCATAGCATTAAATATAAAAACATCATTTTTGAAAACTGAAATTGAACCATTCAATTTATTAAATTCATAATAAAAACCTTGTTTGAACAATGCATGAAAGGAAATTATGTTCTTTGCCATATCAGGCGAATAGCAACAATTATGTAAATCTAAAACAACTCCACTACTAAGCAGTAATCTATAGACAGCGATCTTGGTAACAGGTGACGTTCGCCTATTGTCCATGACCAGGTTCAATCTACCATGCTCTAGCTCCCTACTTTTCTTTAGGCCCTGCAAATCAGAACAGATATGAAAACCACATCCTGTATCAAGGACCCAAGAACAGGAAGAAGATGAGTTATTAGATATAGAATATGTACCTGCTTGTGATAGCTTTACTTTGCCATCCTTGATGTCTTGCAGATACCTGGGGCAGCTTCTCTTCGAGTGACCCTTTTCCTTACAGTAAAAACAGTCAGCTTCTTTGGGATTCATGACGTGCGGAATGCCGGAAGACTTGGCTCTCGGGTCACTGCTAGATGTCCCGACATGAGTCTTTTCCCTCTAGTTTTTCTTCGGAGGGCCCTTCCGTTTCTTTCCCTTGCCAGAGCCAATAGCCAGGACAGGCGGGTTGACAGGGAGCAGACCTTTTCCCTTCATCCCGTCTTCAGCAGTACGAAGCATGCAGTGTAATTCAGTTAGGGTTGCCTGATTGTTGTTCAAATGATATGCCAGTGTGAACTGGTCATAAGAACTGGGTAAATTGTTTAACACTATGTCAACAGCTAAATCCTTATGAACAGGCATTTCCAGCTTCCTAAGCCTCTCCACGTAACCATGCATCCTTTGCATATGAGTGCAGATGGACTCTCCATCTTTAGGCTTGTCGTTAGTGAAAGCTTTTACAACCTCACGCCTTTCGATGCGCTCTTGCTTGCAGAACTTTTCCACGAGCTCTTTGTGCATCTCATAAGGCCAATAGTCCTCATAGATACGATGCAATTCAGGGTTCATGGTAGCGATCATGATGCAGACCACTTTGGTCGCATCATCCGAGTGTTTGGTGTACGAGGCGACTTCCTCGGGAGTAGCGGTATCTGGGTCAACCTCAACAAGCTCGGTTTCCAGAACATACTCTTTGTGTTCAAACCTTAGAGCCATTTTGATGTTGCGGATCCAGTCATTGTAGTTAGTGTCGTCCAACGTCACTTTTGAGCACAATGACAGAATCGAGGTGACATTACCAGGGTTTGAGTGGGTAGCGGTTTGTTCAGAAGACATCTATATAAGAAGAAAGGTAGTTTTAATTAGACATTAATAATAATCCTTATATTCACCCAAGAATAAATATAAGGCTAGGATCCTACAATAACAATCTACAATATCGAAGAGGGATGTCGTAATCTTTATTGTAAATTTTATAAGGTAGGCGAATGACGATTCAGCCAATTCCACTGCGGAAAAATAATATAATTATAATGGAATTCCTAGTTTCTTTTGAGATTTATTGAACTTTTCAATATCATGTTTTAATCTCGGGAATGCCCCGCTGTTCGTGACTGGGATACCGAGGATCACAAACCGGGTGTGAATAACCATGCAAATTCGCTCGATACTCTCGAAGTCAATTGTCATCTCTAATTAACGTCGTTAACCGGTTAACCACAAACGCTCCGTTAATAATGACAAAATCGAGAAACCCATTACGACTCTTTGCGGATCCTAGTTGGCGTGCCGGTAAACCACACACGCTCCACTAACGTTCCACAAAGTGCAATGTGCAATTCCATGGATTAGCACCAATTCTCATTTTTAAACCTAAAGTAACTAGATTGGGATTTGTTAAAAGTTCTAGTACTTTCAATTATAACATTATACTTTTAAGAGGCTTAGCGGTTCTATCAAACCCGTTCGGCTAACGACACTCGATTGACCAGGAGAGCGGTGGGTAAGAGTAGATACCCATTAGACTGCCATTTTATAGGCAGTCGCCTTATACCCTCTTTATAGGACAGTTTTGTGAATAAGGCCTACTAACGGTAAGACTAACCATTTAATCTTATATATAAATATTAACTTTTAATCATAAATATATAAGATATATTTTAATCTCATTAAAATATTTTAGAATTAATTTATTTATAATTTTTGCTAATTTATTCTATTTTTTCGAAAATTTTAAATTAATTCTTTAAGTTGATTTAATTGATCTTTTAATTAACAATTAATTAAACTAATTAAATCAAATAAGGGAATCACAAAAATTAATCAAATTAATTTCCTAACCCTTATCCCTAGGTCACGAAAATTGCATGCAAAGATAAGGGGTTCCAGTTATTTTAATTATCCAATAATTACCAAAAATAACAACCTACTTATAAAAGGCAAGCAAATAAAGGAGGGGGGGACCAAGGGGTGGCGGCTAGGGTTAGGAAACCCTAGCCTTGAAATCGATCATGGCCATTCCAAGGGTTTAATTTCGAAAACCCTCTTGATCATATGAACAATTTATATCAATTCACAAGAAAACAAGCCATAACTCTGATACCACTA
>CM042016.1:24185206-24237706 GCA_023525715.1 Cichorium intybus | reverse complement strand
GGTGCAAGTCAAATAATCGGACACCGAAAGGGTAAAGAACCGAGGAACGTCTAAACGATATTTCAAGAATTATTTGGTGAGTACATGTAGCATTTTTCCCATTTTGGGATACATGGCAAGTAAGTAAGTATTTTTCAGATTTCATATATTATTTTTATATGTGAAAAATATTTGCAAAAATGGTCCTTTTTCTAGTTTAAATAGAAAGTTAACTGCTATATTTGAAAGTATGATTCTTGATGATAGCCTAAATTATGATAGAGATATGTTTAAGTCAAAAGCTTGGCATTTAGCCATTTTTCGTGCAAGTAATGTTTTGTTTTCAGAAAAGTATTTTATGTTTGACTGGTATTGTGACTAGCATTGTTAGTAAGGGAACTATGTTCCAACCTACCCGGGTTAGGTAAGGAGTCTACTGGGGACAACCCCTTCGCGAAGTAGACTGCCTCAGCAATTCTACCGTTAGTATTGATCCGTTCTTTCTAATTGTAGAGACTTGGGGTATCACTTATAGTGATTAATGCCCTAAGTATAAAAATCCCAGCAAGTTTATAAAACCAGTCAAAGAAAGTATAAAAGACATTATTTTTGCAAAGTTTGATATATGGTACTTTTGAAAAGTAAAAAGATATGATACGTGTATACTATGTAGATTTTTACAAAGATATTATGTTACGAAAGTTTATAAAAATTAGTAAAAGAAATTTAAAGTTTGAGTCTAAAACTCATGTAACTCACGAGACAATTTGTCTTACGTATTTTATTTTTATGCCATGTATTCCAGGTTCAGGTATAAAGCTGTGAGATAGTTTGAAGTTGCTAAATAAGCACTAGGTGCAAAGGAGTGGAGCTGGATACAGCTTCCATATTTGGTATTGGTTGAATCCGTTTCTCTTAAGCTTATGGTTTGATATGTAATTGTAACTCCCCTTTTTGATTGTATTAAACAAATAACATGGTTTTTGTTAAACCATACTTTGTAAAATATGTTTTTATGTATTAAAAATGGTTTGAAAAGTTGGGGCGCTACAAGTTGGTATCAGAGCCATAGTTTAAGCGAATTAGGATTGGATCATTCCACTCCTAGGCTTAAACTAGTATAATAGATAGTTAAAGTAAATTACATAAATGGATATGTCTTAAGGAAATAAGACATTATTTGCTAATGGTATTATATGAATATATTTATGAGTTAAAAGTAGCTAATTGATACTAGTGAACAGTGGAACCGAACGGAAACATCGGGAACAACATGTGTAGGTGATTATGGTAATATGGGCCCGTATTATCATAATCACAGGACGCGTATTGTGACTAGTGTAACCGCGAGGGAATACTGAAAAACTAGTAGAAAAGTAGTAAACTAATATGTTAACATATTATGAAAGACTAAAGTATTTGAAATTTTATAGCAAAATGCGAACTAGAAGTGGTCAAGGATCGTACGCAGAGAACCCGGATCCTAATGCAAGGCCTCCTATTCCTCCCCGACAGCCCCAAGCTGTTGACGATGGCAATTCTAGGGGTGAGGCCAACCCACCTCCATTGACTTTGGAGGCGATTCAGAAGTTGTTACATGATTCACAAGTGCAAAACAGACAGGAAATGACTCGTCTTTTGGATGAGCGACTGGGCGAAAGATCAAAGTCACAACATGAAGATAGCGAGAAAAGTGTGGCTCCTGAAGGCACTAATCCGAGACAAACTTCTTCTCAGGGAGATTCATCTTCCAAATCACAGCCTCAGTTCAAGACTAAAGGAGCCTGTACTTTCAAGGACTTTATGTCCTGTCGACCAAAAGAGTTCAATGGGGAGATGGATCCACGAATAACAATACGGTGGTTAACTGAAATGGAGCAAGTTCTTCACATATGTCGTTGTGAAGAGGATTTGAAGGTTGGATTCGCATCTCAAATGTTAAAGGCGAGTGCTCTTGACTGGTGGAATACTCTCCGCCGAACCAAGGGAAGTGATTTTGTTGATGCTTTATCTTGGAAAGAGTTTGTTCAACGGTTAAAAGGCAAGTTCTGTTCGGCCAGGCATCGGGAGAATTTGGTTAATGAATTCTTTGCTCTTGCAAAGGATAAACAGACGGTTGATGAGTATACTAAAAAGTTCTGTGAGATGCTGCCATTTCTGGAAGATACATTACCGACCGAGGCTGGCAGGATAAACCGATACGTTAATGGTTTGCCGGCGGACTACTCGCTAGAAGTCAGTAAAGCTACAACTCTTGATGAAGCCATTGAATCTGCGGCCAGGGTCGAGAGTATGATAGAGAAAAAGGCTAAGGAACGACAAGCATTTGCAGAAAAGCGAAAGTCTTCAGGAATCTCTGGAGCAAATAAGAAGAGTCGTTTTTCATCAGGGGTTTCTAAGCAAGGTGAAGTTAAAGAGTGTAAGAAGTGTGGGAAGAAGCACGGTGGGGAATGTAAGAAGGGCACTAGTGGGTGCTATAAATGTGGTCTTCCGGGTCACCAGGCTAAGGATTGCAAGGTCAAAGATATCAGTGAAGTGGAATGTTTCAATTGTCATGAAAAGGGTCATTACAGCACCAACTGTCCCAAGAAGAAGAATGAGACGTTAGTCTCTACTGCAAGCAATAAGAAGACAGAACCAGCGAAGACGAAGGGAAGAGCGTTTCAGATGACTCTTGATGAGGCCAAAGAAGACCAGGATGTGGTGGCAGGTACACTTATTGTAAACTCACAGCCTGCTTATGTCCTTTTTGATTCTGGGGCACATTTTTCTTTTGTGTCTCATGATTTTAGTAAGCGTCTAAACATACCGATGAAACCATTAGATGATACTTGTGTCATAGAAGTCGCGAACGGAGAGTTAGTTACGGTACATCATGTGTACGAGAAATGTCCGGTGGAGATTAATGGACGAATTTTAAAGGCCGACTTGTTACCTATCGGGATTAAAGGATTTGACATTGTTATTGGAATGGATTGGCTTGGAACTCATAATGCTAAAATCCTATGCGGAAAGCGAATGGTGTCGATTAAATTTCCTGATAATAGCAAAGTATATATATATGGGGAACGACGGAAGAATATGCAGAGTCTCATCACTGCTATTAAAGCCCGTAAATGCATCCAAAAAGGGTGTGAATCATTCATTGCTTATGTGATGAATGGGAAGAAAGAGAAACAGAAGATGGAGGATATAAAAGTAGTTAATGAATTCCCTGAAGTTTTTCCTGATGATTTACCTGGGTTACCACCCATTAGGCAAGTCGAATTCCGTATTGATCTTGTTCCTGGGGCAAGTCCCATTGCCCGTGCACCGTACCGTCTTGCTCCTACAGAGATGAGAGAACTTATGTCACAGCTGCAAGAACTTCTTGACAAGGGGTTTATTCGTCCCAGCTCTTCTCCTTGGGGAGCTCCAGTGTTGTTTGTCAAGAAGAAGGACGGTACTATGCGCATGTGTATAGATTATCGCGAGCTCAATAAAGTGACAATCAAGAATCGGTATCCTTTGCCAAGAATTGATGATTTGTTTGATCAGTTGCAGGGAGCTAGTTACTTCTCTAAAATTGATCTTCGTTCTGGATATCATCAAGTCAGAGTGAAGGATGAAGATGTATGCAAGACTGCATTCCGAACTCGATATGGTCACTATGAATTTTTAGTGATGCCATTCGGACTCACTAATGCCCCAGCCGTGTTTATGGACCTCATGAATAGGGTCTGTAAACCTTTCCTTGATAGATTTGTCATCGTTTTCATTGATGATATTCTAGTCTATTCGAAAAGTGAAGCAGAGCATGAAGTGCACCTACGAGAAGTGTTACGTACTTTGAAGAACGAACAGTTATACGCGAAGTTGTCAAAGTGCGATTTTTGGCTGCGGGAAGTTCAGTTCCTGGGTCATATTGTTTCAGCTGAAGGTATTAAAGTAGACCCAGCAAAGATAGAAGCGGTAATGAAATGGGAACCACCGAAGACACCTACAGAAGTTAGAAGTTTTCTTGGGTTAGCCGGTTATTACCGACGGTTTATCCAAGATTTTTCTAAAATAGCGGTGCCACTTACTCAGTTAACTCGGAAAGAAGTAAAGTTTGTTTGGGGAGAAAAACAGCAAGAAGCCTTTGAAATACTGAAAAAGAAGCTGTGTGAAGCTCCAGTATTATCCTTACCAGAAGGCACAGAAGAGTTTGTAGTATACAGCGATGCATCTAATAGAGGTCTTGGTTGTGTACTTATGCAACGAGGCAAAGTTATTGCCTATGCTTCCAGACAGCTAAAAGATGCAGAGACACGTTATACTACTCATGATCTAGAATTGGCTGCAATTGTATTTGCGTTGAAGATTTGGAGGCACTATCTATATGGGACGAAATGCAAGATATATACAGATCATAAAAGTCTGCAATATCTTTTTACTCAAAAAGAATTAAATCTAAGACAGACACGATGGATTGAGTTGGTGAACGATTATGACTGTGAAATAATTTATCACGAAGGAAAAGCTAATGTAGTAGCCGATGCTTTAAGCCGCAAAGTTCGTGAAAAAGTTATTAAAGGAAGATCCATGCGAATTGAAGTGGTCTCAACTTTAATTCAAAAGGTTAAAGAAGCTCAAGAAAGTGCCTTAACTGAAGAAAATATAAAGAAAGAAAAACTTGGAAAGAAGGTGGTGTTTGAAGTAAATACACAAGGATTACGTACTTTTAAAGGACGTATTTGGGTTCCCAAATATGGAAAAACCAGAAAGATAATCTTGGATGATTCTCACAAATCCAAGTATTCTATACATCCTGGAAGTACAAAAACATACCAAGATTTGAAGCAGCATTATTGGTGGCCAGGAATGAAAAAGAGAATAGCAAAATACATATCCCATTGTGATACTTGTGCTCAAGTAAAGGCAGAACATCAGGTGCCGTATGGTACTGCACAGTCATTGCAGATACCAGCAGGGAAATGGGAAGAATTGACCATGGATTTTGTCATGGGACTGCCAAGAACGAGAAGGGGACACGATAGTATATGGGTCATTGTTGACAGGTTGACTAAAAGTGCCCTATTCCTCGCAATGAAAGAATCTAACTCACTTGGAGAATTAGCTCAGTTGTACCTCGATGAAGTGATCAGACGTTATGGTGCACCTTTGTCCATAGTCTCAGATAGAGATCCTCGATTCACGTCTAATTTTTGGGATGCTCTACAAGAAAAGATGGGAACTCGAATTAAGATGAGTACAGCCTATCATCCTCAAACAGATGGGCAAAGCGAACGTACAATTCAGACCTTGGAGGATATGTTGCGATCGTGTGCTATTGATTTTGGAGGTAGTTGGGACCAGCACCTACCATTAGTGGAATTCTCGTATAACAATAGTTACCACTCAAGCATCAAGATGCCACCTTTTGAAGCCTTATATGGTAGGAAATGTAGAACCCCAGTATGTTGGTTAGAAGCTGGTGAAGCAAAACTTACAGGGCCAGAAATTGTAAGAATGACAAATGAAAAGATTGGGGTGATACAGACCAATATGAAAGCTGCACAAGATCGCCAAAGAAGCTACTCAAATTTGAAGAAAAGACCTTATGATCTAAAAGAAGGCGATTTGGTGATGATAAAAGTATCACCTTGGAAGGGAGTGATAAGGTTTGGTAAGAGAGGGAAGTTGAGTCCAAGATATATTGGACCCTTCAAGATTCTGAAAAGAATTGGTTTACAAGCATTCAAGTTAGAATTACCACCAGAACTCAGGGGAATACATGATACATTCCATGTATGCTATCTCAAGAAATACTTTGGAAAGAAGGAGTTAACCATTCCTATAGAAGAGTTAAGGGTGGAAACACCCAACAGACTAGTGGAAGAACCTGAGGCGATGTTAGAGGTGAAAACCAAGAAGCTAAGGAACAGGGAAATTGACCTAGTGTTGGTCAAATGGAAGCATTCACTGGGCACGGATTTGACTTGGGAAACATTGGAAAGCATGAAGAAGAGATACCCTAATTTTATAGATTATGAAGCGATTCCGAGGACGGAATCCTAATTAGGGGGAGGTAGTTGAAACGACCGAAAATTTATAAGATAAAAATATGTAAACAAATATGTGTGTAATATAAGTTTTATATGTAATATTATGAGAAATTATGGTCGAAGGGGTAAAACGGTCTTTCGACAGCTATAAGACTATTATGTAAAACCATATGTATATGTGAGATAATAAAATAAACAATAAGAGTTTGTGCGAAATTTAGACTTTTTACCGCGTGAATAGTGAATTTTTACCAAAAAGGGTAAATTGGTCATTTGACCAAATGCAGAAATTATTATAAAAATTTATTATATTCTAGGACTAAAAATGTAAAAGAAATGATTTCCATGGAAAAATAGTTGATTTTGGTGGCCAAAGTTCAAGAAAGTTAACTTTAGGGACCAAAACGGAAAATATAAAAATATAAAATGAGAAAAATATCTCATAAATCCTCACAAATCCAGTAGAGAGTTCTAGAGTACGGGAGAGGCACGATTTCTGCAGAAAATTGGAAGGCTTTGTGAAGATCAAAGTTAAAAACTTGATTTTTGTCCTTAAATTGAAGTTTTCAAGATCAAAGGTTAGTAATTATGCTTTTAATCTAAATTTTTGTATGATCTTCAAGAGAGAAATTTGGTGACTGAAATTTTAGTCAAGAACCACATAGTTTTCTGGTTTAACACTTCCAATAAGATATGCTAAAAGAACTTAATTCAATAATATGGAAGTAGGATGCTATTTTTCAAGAATTGGGATTTTGATCAAGAACCCTAGAATTTGAGTTCTTGTGATTAATCCGATTTTTATGGTGTAAAACTTGAAGAAATTGAAGGGTTTTGGTCTTGGGAGAAACCCCTATCGATTAAGTGGAGTATTTAGCATTTAATAGAAGAAATTGGAAAATTGTAGCATAAAATCAGGGAAAATCTGGGCTTCTGCTCGATAGGCGCGGTGCGCCCTTATTAGGCGCGGCGCGCCCTACGCCAGGCTGCAAATGCAGTTTCAATTCAAGAGTCCCCTGTCAAGTGATATCCATTTTTAAGAAATGGATCAAAACTTATCCAATTGACCTCAAATTTTAAACATAGGTCTAATATGGTCCAAAACTTTATAAAAATTTATCGGAATTAAAATACGACCCTCCGAGGGTACTGTAGTAAAATACGTATAAAATACAATTTATCTAAAGTTGAGTTTTACCCTTGCCTTGACTATTTATGGCATAATAAAGACTCTAACATGTTATAGAGTCAATTAAAAGGTAAATTAATGTATCATATACTATATATAGGTGCAAGTCAAATAATCGGACACCGAAAGGGTAAAGAACCGAGGAACGTCTAAACGATATTTCAAGAATTATTTGGTGAGTACATGTAGCATTTTTCCCATTTTGGGATACATGGCAAGTAAGTAAGTATTTTTCAGATTTCATATATTATTTTTATATGTGAAAAATATTTGCAAAAATGGTCCTTTTTCTAGTTTAAATAGAAAGTTAACTGCTATATTTGAAAGTATGATTCTTGATGATAGCCTAAATTATGATAGAGATATGTTTAAGTCAAAAGCTTGGCATTTAGCCATTTTTCGTGCAAGTAATGTTTTGTTTTCAGAAAAGTATTTTATGTTTGACTGGTATTGTGACTAGCATTGTTAGTAAGGGAACTATGTTCCAACCTACCCGGGTTAGGTAAGGAGTCTACTGGGGACAACCCCTTCGCGAAGTAGACTGCCTCAGCAATTCTACCGTTAGTATTGATCCGTTCTTTCTAATTGTAGAGACTTGGGGTATCACTTATAGTGATTAATGCCCTAAGTATAAAAATCCCAGCAAGTTTATAAAACCAGTCAAAGAAAGTATAAAAGACATTATTTTTGCAAAGTTTGATATATGGTACTTTTGAAAAGTAAAAAGATATGATACGTGTATACTATGTAGATTTTTACAAAGATATTATGTTACGAAAGTTTATAAAAATTAGTAAAAGAAATTTAAAGTTTGAGTCTAAAACTCATGTAACTCACGAGACAATTTGTCTTACGTATTTTATTTTTATGCCATGTATTCCAGGTTCAGGTATAAAGCTGTGAGATAGTTTGAAGTTGCTAAATAAGCACTAGGTGCAAAGGAGTGGAGCTGGATACAGCTTCCATATTTGGTATTGGTTGAATCCGTTTCTCTTAAGCTTATGGTTTGATATGTAATTGTAACTCCCCTTTTTGATTGTATTAAACAAATAACATGGTTTTTGTTAAACCATACTTTGTAAAATATGTTTTTATGTATTAAAAATGGTTTGAAAAGTTGGGGCGTTACATATTCAATATTACGTTCTTATGAATACAATGTTCAGAAGATCGATCAATTCCAAAAAGTAGAATTTGCTCCTGTCGAAGAACTTGCTCCACTCGAATCACTGTTACGGACATTAAAATCAGATCACTTTTGATATATGTTCATGTATAAACATATGTTCATTAATGAACATACGATTACAAGGTAAACACTTTTACAATCTTTGATTACATACGCATTACCAAACTAATGTTACACACGAATAAACTACAAAAAACCGTTCATACCTCAACTAAACCCTAACAGAGAAGATCTTGGCAAAATTGGAGAAGATGTTGGCCGAATCGGACTCAAACAGATATGTTCACTAATGAACATATGTTCACTAATGAACATATGTTCACGTTACCAACATCAATTCAGGAACAAAATGAATAATTATAGATTGGAAATCAGAATCAAGCACATTCGCTCAAATCGAGAACAATGTAAACTGAATATAAACTCAAATCAAACACATTCAATCGATTGGATTAATATAAACGGAATATAAACTTAAATCAAACACATTCAATAGAACATACCTGCGATAAACCTAGAATCAACAACACTGAAATTGGGCGGAATCAAGGACTGTAGTTGCGCAATGGAGATGAATGGTTCTTTAATTTCTTTGCAATGGAGATGATCCGATCGCTTCAGTTTGCGGTTTGATTAAACCCCCTTAGTTTTTGGAAGAAACGAAACCCCACAGCAATTGAAGATAACGAGACTGTAAACCCTCCTTCGTATGTGATTCCCTATTATTCCCATGAGTGTATGTGATTTGCTGCACAACACATATAATTTTATGGTACACCTCTTTTTAATCTAATTCGTAGATGTAATGATCCGATGGTAATAAAGATGGTTCTGTGGTTAGGCAGTGTTCTTTAGTTCTATATTGAACCTTCCTTTATATATATATATATATATATATATATATATATATATATATATATATATATATATATATATATATATATATATATATATATATATATATATATATATATATATATATATATATATATATATATATATATATATATATTGGAAGGGTTCAAATGAGAACCACTAAAAGGTTGAGAACCGTGAGAACCACTAATTCACAGTTTAATAAAAAATTTACGTTATAGTATTCACAGTTTAATAACTAGAAATTTTATTATATTGTGAATATTGTAAAACGTATTAAAAATAAGGAAATTTATTAAGTTTGATGTATTTTCACATAATAAACAAGTGTGAAAAAACAAAAAAACAAAAAAAGACATAATTCTTAATGTGTGAATATTGGTTCTCAAGGTTATTAACATTTTAGTGGTTCTCATTTGAACCTATTTTTTATTTGATAATTCTCTAGTTTAATCGTTAAAGTCAAATAAAAATGGGTAGTGCTATAAATACCCCCCCCCCATTTCATTCTATACAACCCTGATTTGATTATCAAATTTGTTTTATCCCAATTTTGTCTTTTGTTGTCTTTTCATTTATTAATAATAATAATAATAATAATATTATTATTATTATTATTATTATTATTATTATTATTATTATTAGTATTATTATTATTATTATTATTAGCTTTTATAAAATTATAACCGTTCGTATTTATTGATAATCCAATGTTTTCTTTTTTGTCGTTCGAATTTATTCAGTCGTTTATAAACTAATTGGTTGTACGTATAATGTATTATTTATAAAATCTTTCAGGTTTATATCGTTTGTAGGTAATCAAAATTCACGTTATTATTAGTCGGAAACCGTCATTTTTGATCCGTCGACCCAGTTGTACACCATATCCGTTTGTCCAGGATTGTGTGTGCTCATAACATTCTGCTGAATAGAAAACATTGTATAATGCTCGACTAAATATTTATGTTCGTTATCCATATAACACACAGTGCAATTGTAATATTGGACCAAACTTTGCATTTATATTATTATTTATATTGTTATTTTTTATACATTCGTTCAACCATTTTGATATAAGTTGACATAATTTTATAAAATTATAAACGTCGTTTGTTGTGTTGTAATTACTTTAAAAAAATTATTGTTTTATTGTTACTAAAACGTAAAAATTATAAAGCTAAATTCATTAATTCGATATTTGGTCAAATTTGACATAACCGTTTTGATATAATTTGACATAATTTTATAAAATTATAAACGTTGTTCGTTGTGTCGTAATTACTTAAAAAAACTATTGTTTATTGTTATTAAAACGTAAAAATTATAAAATTTAAATTCATTATTATTGTTTTTCTGATAATAATAATAATAATAATAAATCAAAATATATTAATAAAATAAAAGAAAAAGAAAAAGAAAATGACAACAAACAAACAAAATAGACAAAAAACAAAAAGAAAAACAACAAAAAAACAAAAAATCAAATCAGGGGGTGTAACTAGACT
This sequence comes from Cichorium intybus, assembly GCA_023525715.1. Lineage (NCBI taxonomy): Eukaryota > Viridiplantae > Streptophyta > Magnoliopsida > Asterales > Asteraceae > Cichorium > Cichorium intybus. The sequence continues at coordinate 24,226,942 of CM042016.1, read as the reverse complement.
ATAGGGGTATGTATATAATCACCCATAAAAATATCATGTTTACATAAAAAAAAGTAAATTTAAAAGGTTATATTAATATGATAATTATCTAGATATATACTTTGATGTGCATATAGACTGTCTGTTATATATGTGATATCGAACATATACACTTATACATAATATATATATATATATATATATATATATATATATATATATATATATATATATATATATATATATATATATATATATATATATATATATATATATTAGTTTTAAAACCCGTGTATTACACGGGATGACACAAAAAAAATTATTAATAAAGAATATCTAAACATTAATAATTTTACATAAGAAATTTATTTATCGTGACATATTGCTTTTGATTTTTACTATTACGACTTTGTATTTTGATAAATATAATTGATTATGAGAATGTCACCGGTACTAAAATCAAATTCATTATTATGATTGGAATCATTCATCAAAATATTATGGCATCAATTGTCTCTCTATTGTCTCCCAAATCATTCTACACATTAAAAAATAATATCATATTAATAAGTAAATAATTTTGAAATTGAAAGATAACAATTAATTTTGAAATTGAATGATAATTAAACCGATCATTAAGGAGTTAGAAACGTTTCAAACCAATTAGTTTTTTTTAAGAAATTTAAAATTATGAGAAAATGATATGTGGCAAAATGAATATGGTGATGACATGTGGCTTTGAGTTACTTATTTATTAGGATAGGATATATATATATATATATATATATATATATATATATATATATATATATATATATATATATATATATATATATATATATATATATATATATATAAATGAGGTTTCATGGTTTAACATCTAAACCGTTATTAGTTTGTTGATAATTAATTAATCTATAACAATACACATCTACTTCAATTCCATTAGAAAAACATTGCTTAATTATGAGCCCTCTAATTAAATTCAACCCTAAATTTAGATGATAAATGAAAAGGTTAATATATAAAGGATAGACTATCTATATTATAGGGTTGAATTTATTTTGAATTTAGATAATAAACCTGATCTATTTTGAATTTAAATTGAATGACATGATTTATTTATTGAAATTATTAGGATTTATTTTGAATTTAGATTGAATTAACCTTAAGTGTCATGTGGAATAAAAGCCTTAAAAAGGTGTCGTGTTGCGTTAAAGTGCTTTGTTTATATATATATATATATATATATATATATATATATATATATATATATATATATATATATATATATATATATATATATATATATATATATATATATATATATATATATATATATATATATATATATATAAGTTCCATATAAAATGTTATATTGGTTGTGATAGGTCTTTGGTTAAAAAATTGAATTTTGTTAGTTGTGTATATAGATGTGAGATATTATATTTTTAAAAGTAAATTACATATTTGGTTCCTATGGTTTACGAGAATTATACTACAGTCCACATTTTAAAAAATAACGTTGGTGGTCCGTGTGATGGTAAAAGATAACAGATTTGGTCTATGTGTTAGGCAAAAGATAACAGATTTAGTATGGGTCCATGAGGGTGGGGGAGTAGATCCCTCCTATCCCACTGAACCCACGCGCCACGTCAGCTTTTCTCTCTCCTCTCACTTCCATTTTCCCCATCTTTCACCAATCTTTCACTCATGGAACCAGTACCCACTGAACCCACTGAACCCACAATGCCACATCAGATTCTTAATATTAAATTAAATAAATAATACCCAAAATAATAATTTAATTATATATATATATATATATATATATATATATATATATATATATATATATATATATATATATATATATATATATATATATATATATATATATATATGTATATATATATATATATATATATATATATATATATATATATATATATATATATATATATATATATATACATATATATATATATATATATTTTTTTTTTGAACGGCAACTATCCTACTCCTACTCCTAAACTACTCCTTGTTATGTTAGTGCCAGGGTTTGAACCCATGACCTCCTTGTTAGTAATCATCTTGTTAGCCAAGTGGGCTAGCCCCAACTTGTATATATATATATATATATATATATATATATATATATATATATATATATATATATATATATATATATATATATATATATATATATATATATATATATATATATATATATATATATATATATATATATATATATATATATATATACACAAAAACATATATATACATACACACGTATGTATGAGTATATATATATATATATATATATATATATATATATATATATATATATATATATATATGTATATATATATATATATATATATATATATATATATATATATATATATATATATATATATATATATATATATATATATATATATATATATATATATATATATATATATACTCATACATACGTGTGTATGTATATATATGTTTTTGTGTATATATATATATATATATATATATATATATATATATATATATATATATATATATATATATATATATACTCATACATACGTGTGTATGTATATATATGTTTGTGTGTATATATGTGTGGGTTCAGGAGGTTCATGAAGCCACAAGCCATCATTTCCATCCCAATCTTTCCGAGCCCGCAAGAGGCGGGGCAGTGGTACCGACGGTACCGGCGGTACCGCCGAACCCATTCGTGAACCCACTCAATCTATCGCACCACTCCGTCCACCCTGAGAAAAGACCAAAATGTCTTTTATCATTTACTTTTATTTTTCTTTTAATTTATAATAACTTAAGTAATTAAAAATAAATGAAAAAATATCCTCAAAATTCTTTGAAAACCCAACACCGATTTAACCTGCTTCATTGGAGAAGGAGGAGGAAACGGATGACCGGAAAATCTGATGGAAACCTATGCCGCCGGTTATTCTAGTAAAGTTACTGTGTTCCACTATATTCAATGAAATCGGTTTTCCCTCTTTCACTCTACTCTGCTTTCCTAGCAAAATAGCACCATTCTTCTTTTTCCTCCTCGCCATTTTCTCATTTGCAGGTTCACATCTCTCTCTCTCTCTCTCTCTCTCTCTCTCTCTCTCTCTCTCTCTCTCAAAAGCACCACAATGTTCCCAGAAGACGATTTATTTTACCAGAGAGAGTGAATGTGAAGGTAGGAGTATGTGTAGTGTGTGCTTATCAGAAGATGGAAGGGGCACAGGAGAAGAGGGTGTCTGTGAAGAGTGGTCATTTGAACTCGAGCATCCCATCCTAGAAAAATGTCACGTGTGCGAATTTCACAGTCTCACTGTGAAACACCAAACAAGTCAACAATCACAAATGGGGGTAAGTACTAGTCATTTGAACTGGAGCATCCCATCCACTTTTCACCACTTCCAGATTCGAGACCTGAATCAACGAGTTTTGCACTAAAATGAAGAAACAAAGATTAGTAAGCAAAAGCAATTGAATATCATGAGATGATTAGGAAGAAAAAGGGGTAATTAGAGTACTGATTGATCCTCGATTGAATACATACTGAATTCACACACACATCAAAGGTTATTCAAGTCATCTGGTTTCTAATAGATCAATCATCAAAGATATTGTTGTTTCCGCCCTAAGCTCAGACAAAAGCACATACCGATTTTAACAGGATTTCCTTTGAGCGATTCGCCTGCAAAACTTCCGAAATCATTTGAGCCTTCTTATCGGGTTTTCCTGGATTTGATGCCCATCATTTCTCAGTATCGAAGGATTCGATTTCCGCTTCAACATTGCTCGCCGGAGAAAGGGTACGAATTGCAAAAGGGATATAGGCTTATTTTTTTTAATTAATATAATAAATAGTAGATTAAAGAAAATGAAAAATAAATAAGAAATGGTAGTTTGGTCTTATCACATGGACAGAGACCAAATCTATTATATTTTTGCCACCACAGAGACCACCAATGTGATTTTAAAAAACGTAGACCGTCAGTGTAACTTTTTGATAAACCACAGGGACCAAATCTATAATTTACTCTATTTTTAATGAGAATAACTCGTTATACGTATCCGGGTAGTACGCCTGGAACAAGAAGATTGATTGCTGATAAACATAGTGTTATCTCGTATACATGATTTGCATGTATTGGATTATAAAAGATTCACTTCTTTTTTCCTTTGTCTTATTATTTTATTAAAAAAATATGAATACATCAGAATTTATAATTTTTGTCCGCTATAAATATATATTAAACATTATTTTTCTTTAAAATATCGGTTCATATTCAATGAACTATATCTAATATTTACAAAATCTAATTTAAACGTGAATTATCATTGTACTTATTTTTTTTCAATAATTATTGATCATTTACTATTTAAATTAACTTGTACTTTTATTATTTCAAAATTTTGATCATAAACATTTGCACTTATTGATATTATAATTAAATTTATTCAAATTAACATATGAATGATCAAATTATTGAATACTCAGATACATTAGCCATTAAATGTGAATTAAAAAGTGTAAAAATATATGCAACTTAGATTCATATTGTGAACCCATAGGAGCTGAAATTAAAAAAAAAAAAAAAAGATACATCGATGTAAATCTTTTTTTATAGAGAAAAACTATGAATTTTAATATATTTGTTTTTTTTATAAAAACCCAAAAAAATAATTTATTTATAATACATAACATACACGTTCAAATGACAAATAGACATCCAAATTTGTGGATATATATATATATATATATATATATATATATATATATATATATATATATATATATATATATATATATATATATATGTATGTATGTATGTATGTATGTATGTATGTATGTATGTATGTATGTATGTATGTATGTATGTATGTATGTATGTGTTGAAAACAACCCAAAAAAGTTCTTTTACATCGATATCTATACTACTATTTAAAACATAAAAATAATAAATATTGGTATTAGTTTGTATGCTAACACAAAAGAACAAAAAAAACTACTATTACATCGGTATGCATATTATTGTTTAGATTATAAAAATTGGTATATATCCAAATAAGTTCTTATATTAACGGAAATGATGAATTCCACAAAATAAAATTTTTTTTCCGCAAATACATAGTATGTCTCCCTGCATACATCTAGTAAACTCATGTATGCATTCAACATACACAGAAAAAGATAAAGTCCACAAAATGAAAAAAATGAAAAATTTGTCCATGAGGACATAAAGTGTCTACATGCATGTATAAAGTAAATTATACTGAGAAAGATTGGTTGAAAAATGATTTTATATATATATATATATATATATATATATATATATATATATATATATATATATATATATATATATATATATATATATATATATCATTATTATATAAAATAACCCTTTTTTTCTCCTTCTCCTATTTCGATCTACATATGGTTCCGTGACTGCCACCTACTTACACACCAACAGACACTATCTCCGTTCTAATTAGATCGCACCGTTTCAACGCAACTCCCCCCAAATCCCTTGTTCTTTTAGATATTTCAGTCCACAGGATATCCCAGAACGGTTTTATTTTCCCTTCATCATCGCTCACATCTCGCATACTCTCTCCCTCTCTATCTCGGGTACCTCTTTCTCTCTCATGTTTCAATTGCATTCATCACACATGCCGACTAGACCAAAATTACATTTATAAAGATGGTTCTACTGCGTGGATATATGTGGGTTTCATCTTCCTGTTTAAAATCATATTAGTCGATGGATAAGATTATGGAACCTACCCACTTGATTTTTTATGATTGCCAACTCCTTCCTTAATCTACTTATTTTGAAGATTTCTTTGTATTTCAATTGAAATATTTGTGATTGAAATTTAGGTACGCACACCATGTTATTCAGAGCAATTTACAATTGATAGGTTTTAAAGTACGCTAGGCTTTTAAGGTTCTCCCATCTCTTAATTTTCTTCCTATTTTGTATTTTCTCCCTTTTACGTGAAACTTGTCGATTGTGTATCTTGTAAGGTTTGATTCCAATATATCTTGAATTGAATTGGTGTACTCTAACCTGTTACGTTCTACTTTAATTTAGGGGTTGATGTGGCTTTGAATCTGATGCCAAAAAAACCTTCCACGTTGCTTTTCAATGTAATTTCTTCTCACTTCTGAGACTCTAAAATCTTATCTAAGCAGTTTCTGTTCTTGATTAATTTTATCTACTCGGGGTTCTTCCAACTATTTTTTTGTTTCTATATTTTGGTTGTGGAAATTGAAGTTAAAACTTTGCACCGATGTGATGGGCAGCGTGAGATCTGTTAGTGCAGAAAACCCTAACTCATGTGGTTTTCTAATTTTTTCAATGATTTCCTGTTATAAAAGAATACCTATTTGTTATAATTAATCAGGGTATATGTTAATGCTGTGCCAAGAACTATATGGATACAATTGTGGGGCAGATTTGGTTATTTGACCTTATCAATCACTTGAATACCGCGTTCCGACTTCCATCACGGGTGCGACTAATTAGTGTTCCATCTTCATCGTCATCTAAAACACACTTTTTTTAATCCAATTGGGTTGGTGGAAATTAGTGCGTTTATATCTGATATTTCAAACATTGATTACTAAAATTGGTTGTTATATGTATGGCCAAGTAAAAAACACCCTTTTAGTTTTTTTATTTCATGTTCTTAATTGCATTGATTTCTAAAACATAAGAACTTCTGAATCCTATCTATCTTAAAACGTAATAACTCCTAATATCTTTACTGCTTTTGTACAAAGAAGTCGAACTTGCTCTTTCTTAAACAGAGAGATATTCTATATATGTAAGATCCGTCTTTCAAATTTACCATTTAAACATGTTATTTCTACTTTCACGTGGCATGTTGTCAATCATACAGCAAAACACCTATAGCATTTTATTTTTATTTTCTTTTATAGCATCCTATTTCAACTTTTTCTTATTAAGTGATTATACTATGAAAAGTACACCGACAATACCATTGTATTATCATTTTGTATATTAAATCTATATAATGAAACATTTAATGCAATCACAAGGATTCATTTTTGTCTTTTTTTTACTTGATTCTCATTTTTGTCTATTTTTATGTAGTTATGGTTCGAGTTAATGCTTTATTACCTGGTCACATCACCTACAAGGAATAACAATGGAATTTACTCACTTTAGAAATACTGGCAATGTACTTTAGCTATTACTTGTGATAGCAAGGTGTCAAATCTACTTTCAGTTTCTCTTATTTTGACATTGAACTTCCAAAAAGTCATCAAATGATAACATTCCGTCTTCATTTTTCTATATGCAACTAAGTAACCTGTCCTGGGCCGTGCTTGACACGGCCCTTAAAATGTACCTAGTATATATATAAAGAAACCCGTTTTTTCTCCTTCAACTATTCATCTCCAAATAGGGTTATACGTTCGCCATCTGTTTACTTGAACGTCGCTACGGTACATCGAAAAGGTACAACGCCTGTTCGTATTATAACTGTTCAACCGCCTCTTCCTCCGATGTGGTCGCTAGATTATCCCTCAATCACTACCGACTCCTTCATAAAAACCCAACCGAGCCTGTAATAAAACGAGGAAAATAATACCATACGATTAATAAAACCCAACTGATCCTGTCAAGAAACGAAGAAAAGAATACCTCAAGATTTTGGTTAGGGTTTGCAACGGTGGTGCATCAACCGGCGGTAATTTTACTAGGTATTCTGATGCATCTACTCTCTCGCTACAATTTTACGACAATAAAATAAATCTTCTTTTGGCCTGGTTTTATCTTCTATGCTGCCGGGCATTTGTTCCAGTATCATCTTACTATTGCTAAATTTCTAATCTAAAAGGGGAAACATGACATGGCTTTTTTAAAATATTTTAAAATTTTTAGTATATGTGTAATACACACATATTACATATAACGCAGATGAAGAACCAGAATGGGAATGTTTTCGGCCAACAAAGTTTTTTCATTCTAATGGAGTGAACTGGTCCATTCCTTCCCTAATCTCATCAAACCAAACACCAACTAATTACAGATGCTCTGTTCTTTTTCGTACACCATATGCCACTGGGATGAGAAAAGGCATATGCATATAGGAACGTGGGTGATGGTAAGTATTTGATTGTTTATCTTAATAACCAGGAGATTCTTATTTGCAATGTTGAATTGTTGTGGGAAAACCCTTGAGATTTTAAGGGTCATATGCAACACAAGTATATTTGAGATGTTCTTACTTTGGAGGTATGTAAAACTACCCAACTATCAGCAACTTATATCGAGTGTTTGTCTAAATTTCCAAATGAGTTGTCAAGTTTTTCTTTTTTTATTATTTTCCGTCAAGGCTGGTCAATTCGAGTTGGTAACCTATTTCATAAATTGAAGCCGACAATTGAAGAACCCCATCTGTAGAATAGAATGCATTAGTAAACCTGAGACAAAGAAGTTGTTTTGGCGATCCTTGAGTTGTGGGTATGATTGAATTGTGTCACAATTAGCCAGGCGTATTCAGTGCTACATACTGTTTTCTTGATGCCAAGTGTGAAGTTCATGACAGAGAGATTCTTATACAGTTATACTAAATTTATTTCATTCTGTGTACATTTAATTTTTAATTTGATTGGTTATGATTTTGGCACAAGAGTCGGAATGGAGATGTTAGAAAGATGAATCTTAAGCCCGTGAATCGTGGTCTCTTTTTGATTGGCCTTTACATGCGTGAAGTCAATAAGGTATTTACGTTTTCTTTTGATCGAAATTGCATTATAAATAGTATTACAACCAAAAGTTCTTTTCCTTTTGTTGATGCATTTTCGAAACTGTGGAACCTACTGTAATTTGAGGACAAGCAGCAGCAGGTATTATCGGGGTTTTTTAAATATTGTGTTAATGTATTTGTTGACATATGCTTGTGCTTATAGCTATCATTGTATACCCTTTAATCAGTCAACTTACTGATTCAAAACTTTACTAAATTTAGTTATACTTCCAACTTCAACTTCAATACCCTCCAAATTTTTTTTTTGAATAGCAATACCCTCCGATATGTAATGCAAAGATAAATTAATTTGTTCTACAGTGCCTTGAAATACTGACTGTGAAGAGCCTCCACCAAATACTGTATGTCTGTACGAATATTTAATTTGAGAATATCTTCATATTTATATATTAATCTTCATTTTGAAATGATAAGTGATAATCAAATAATGTAGTTGATGTGTCTTGTTTCATAATAGAATTGGTAAAGGATCACAGGAATGCACGCTTAGGGTTATCTATATTGCCCATACTAATCTTGGGAATAAGAATGCCGATGAGGTCTAAAACATATAATCCTTCGTTTTTATCTTCCATAACTTTGACAATAATTTTCTTATTTTCCATACAATTTATATGTTCGTGTTTCTATATAAGTAATTTGTAAGTGGAATACATCTTGGTGTGTAATTGCTAATTATTGCAAAATGTTGTTTATCTTAGCTAAGAACTTTTATATATCCAGAAAGTCGTACCAATAGTCTAAGTGCGGTATTTAGAAACCTCCTGTACGGATTTAATAAAAAAATTCACTGCGAGGACTAGCTTTGGGAAAAAGTTTAGTAAACATTGGAGCAAGTAATGGAAGGGAAAGAAATAGAGATAATAGACAGATGTCCAACTTTTGGATTTGTTTGTCGGTAAATTTCATCAAAATTGTGTCAAAACTTTAATGGTTTGTGTGGAAAATAATATACCAATAGCTATAAAAATGACTTAACAGAAAGAAAATAAGGCTCAACTGACTAATGTTAACATATTTTTTTATAAGTTTACCCACACGACTTGAACTTGTTCATAGTTCTTTGCATGTCCTTATAAAATCTGATTTTTCTCATAAGCTTATGTTCCAACCATATACACATGGCTCGTAGAAGGCTATGATGCAATGGGTCGGACTTGCAAGCTGCTTATCCTTTAGCTGGAAGCCAACTGAGTATAAGTGTGACTAGATGGCCAAATTTTCCTATTTGTAATTTTTATACATTGAGATTTAAAGCTTAAAATTAATTAAATTGTTTTTGATTTTCAGATGTGTGGCTCTTTGTCTCTACCCCTGCTTGTCATACATAGATGATCATCGCATGACACATTATTAACAAAATTTAAGCATGATAGAGGTACCGAGCCTTTGTTGTTATTTTTTCGAATACAGGAAAACTCGAACAGGATAAGCACATGAATTATCAACATACTACATGTGCGTGTTATAGTATATCAACTTCAAATGGCTCAATATAAGAAATACCAACACACTTTCATTTAATCGTTGTTTATAACATCTTATTTTCATTTTCATCTATTACTATTGTATATATATTTTTGACACATCGGCCCATTGTACTTTAAAAATATAATTAGTTATAACATTGTAGTACCATCACCATTCTTTTAGTTCAAAACATGCAAAGAATTTCGAAAAACCGTCTATTGACCATGCTTAGTTAGCACGGCCCTTAAAATGTACCTAGTATATATATATATATATATATATATATATATATATATATATATATATATATATATATATATATATATATATATATATATATATATATATATATATATATATATATATATATATATATATATATATATATATATATATATATATATCATTACTATATAAAGAAACCCTATTTTTCTCCTTCGGGTATTCGGCTCTACACAGGCTTCTCAGAATGCCATGTACTTATCCTATGTGAACGTCGTCACATCCCTTCCAATCAGATGCACACCGCTTCAAATTTAATTCTCCACCACCATTTTAACTTTGATTCTCCACCGACCCTTCATGTTTTCTTTTCGTTTTGTAATTTTTTTCTTTTCGTTTTCTCAGGCAGCGCGTGTTCCACAAAAGGGGAGGTTTTTTTTTTCTATATTTGTATTAGACCATCAAAGAGAACTAGAACTGAAAATCACAAGATGGTTCTACTTTTTTGTGAACTTTGGGTTTTCTCCTTTCAATATTCCGGTTGTAATAGGGTTACACGTAGCCCACATCTCTATACTCTGACCGATGCCATGCATGTCATTTTAATTTAAGAAGCGACGTTATTGATATGATGAAGAGGTGTGAGCGATTGTAACGAGACGGTTCTAAAAAAACCAGCGCCTTTGTGGATCATAGAACGACAAACAGATAATAGCACCATTCCGACAAATCCTGAATGACACAACTCCGGATTCCGATCATACTTCTGCAATCTTCAATGCCTAATCGCTAAAATGCCAATTCGTCCGGGTAATAAAAACTACGTCGACGATGGATTCGGTGGAGTAAAAGGTTTTCAAGAATCATACTCAAACTTTTCGAAAAAGTCATATTTCTTTTTCCATTTTCCTCCGTCCTTGCATAATTGGGGTTCTCTCTTTTCGCTAAAATGCCAATTCATCCGGGTAATTAATTCTATGGGTTTTGCTATTTCTTGTATTGGTTGAAAACACAATTCGTCATATTTACTCAATACAGTTTGGTTCAAAATGCGTCAATTTCTATTTTTAGTATTTAAATTTGTTCCAATTTCTGGTTTCGGGCTATTCCAAATCTATTTGTTTCCATTTAGATCAATTTGATTTTGTTGAATTTTCGTTTCCCCTTCAAAATCCAAATAATTAACTTTCTATAGTAAATTTCTCTTTAATTTTTAGTATTGATTCAACCTCAATAGTCAACTAGATGAATTTATCTAATGATGAACCATACGCAAGGCCCTTTATCTTCTTCCTCCAACGAGACTGGTGCTATGACCACGACCCAACCGGTATTCAGATTTTCTATTTTGTCTCTACTATTTCTAGACAATGCAATAAGAAATGAATTTGGGAGTGGGAATGGATTGTAGGTAGTATGGTAAGAATTTAGCTAACCTTGGTCTTTGTTTCCTTACTATCTTATTATTGTTGCAATGGGTTTGGATTCTCCTTCGCAAATTTAGTTTGGCACAAAGTTTTGTTTACGCCACCTATCTGTTCAATTCTTTGAACGTCGACATGGCCCATGGAATTTGATCACAAATCTTAAAAAAGAAAACTTACGCCTTCGTCCTCCATTTGCATGCAAAAAAACCTTCACCTCTTAAGCAGAGCTTGTTTTCTTTATGATTTTCTTTAGGCTCCCATTGAATTTGATGAACGATGGAAACGGATTACGACATCGAAGAATTTGGTGCTACTCAAAGCATTGGAAGGCTCTCTTCATTCTTTTAAAAATCACACATTCCACTACCAACACCTGCAATAGTAGTGATGGACGGAAACCTGGGAAAGGAATTCTGAGTCAGGTATATAGGGCATGCCTCGGTCCAGATATTGTTTGTAATATCATGCTTTTAGTGTTAGGAATCGGACATGGTACACGCAGCGGAAACACTCTATCACACACACAAACTCACGAAAGCAGAAAATAAAGCAAGAAGATAACACAAGGATTTTTACGTGGTTCGGATTCGGTGTCAATCCTACATCCACGGGCAACAACTAGAGAAATCTTATTAATACTCACAAGATTACAATTTATAACTCTCTACAAGTTATTTTCTCTCTTTAACTCAAGTGGTGCATCTTGCTTCTCAACCAAAGCCTAGTATTTATAGGCTTATGAGTGTGGAAAAAATCAATGTGAATCAAAGAAGAATTTGCATTCAAAAGGAGGCTACCAAACCTACCTTTGAAAAATCTTCACCTAACAATCTCCCACTTGAAGATTTTGAACAATGTAGTCCAACTCCAGTAATCTTAAAACAACCAAGTCTTCCAAGCCTCCAGCTCCCAAGAACAAGCTAAACTTAGTCCAATTTCTCTAATTGCAGCCACCCCTCATATTCAAGTACTAGAAGGGCCAGTTGAAGCTCTTACTAGCTCCAACTCAGCCGTGGCTAATCCCACCACCGACTCATCCCCTGTCTCAACCGGCTTGGACACTCCACCGGATCCAGAGATACACCGAGGACCACTAACACTCTCCAAACTTTGCAAACTTCCAACAGGAGAGAATTTTCCAGTCTTAGTCTTCAAAACCCAACGGCTCTTTGTAACTGTACCCGAAACACACCTCGTGCTCCCACTGTCACAAAATCCCCTGAATGGTTTAGACTTTCCGACTCGTTCAGCTAAAATCCCCTTGGCTCCAGAATTCATGTTTGCAAAATGAACTCTCTTAGCACTAGATTTAGCGAACCAGATTTTGTCATGTTTAACGGGAACGGTCATACTTCCCTCAGCAGGTACCTCAACCATATACAATGACCCAAGCTTCATACCTTGAGCAATCATCGAATTACCATTGATCACCCTCCATTTACCACCACCAAACCTTACTTTCAGTCCTTGTTTATCCAGCTGACCAACAGAAATGAATTTCTTCTTCAGCTCCGGAATCACCCTGACATTCTTCAGGTTCCATGTAGTTCCCAATGAAGTAACCAGATCAATATCTCACATGCCCGTTACTTGAAGCATCTCGTCATTTGCTAACCGTACCTTCCCAAAATCTCCTTCTTTTAGATTCACCATCGTTTCTCCGTTGTCCATGGCGTGAAACGAAGCCCCTGAATCCATGACCCAAGAGTCTACAGAACTTTCCATACTTAGTATTAGTGCATCATCCTCAGACACACTTTCAGCACCAGCAATGTTCAATCTTTCTTTGGACATTGACTCTTAACATGTCCCACCTCCTGGCAGTTCCAGCACTTCACATTCTTCCAAGTTCTAGACGAACTTCTTTCCCGACTCCCACTGCTCCCACTATTCCTGCTATTCCCTCTACCTCTTCCGATATTTAATAACTCAGAAGAAGAAGATCTACCTTGATTCTTGCGTCTGACATCCTCGCCAAGAACCAAATCTCTAACCCCTTCAAAAGTCATACCACTGGTCCCCACTGAACTTGTAACAGCGGTTACTGTTCCAGACCAGCTATCAGGTAGTGAAGCTAGTAGCAGTGAAGCTTGAGTCTCGTTATCAAATTTAATTCTCACAGATGACAACCTGGACAGAATTGAATTTAGATTGTTAATGTGAACCGTAACTGAGCCTTCCTCATTCATCCTTGTAGTGAACAACTCCCTTATCAAGAACACCTTGTTAGCCGCCGACGGTTTCTCATACATGTTCGTCAGAGCATCCATCATACCACGCGCCGTGGTTTCCTTCATGATGTTGAAAGCAACGCTCCTTTCCAACGACAACGTAATAACCGCCTTAGCTTTCTTGTCCTTTGAGTTCCACGCATCTTCAGCAGCTTTTTCCATTTTCTCCGGTTTGTCTCCAAGTACCATGTCCAAATCTTTCTGACATAGCAATGCTTCTAATTGCATTTTCCACCAGCTAAAGTCAGAACCGTTAAACTTCTCGATTACAACCTTTTCTTCAGCCATTACGACAAACAAGAGACAAATATTTTATAGTATTTTTGTGTGACAGAACAGTACCCTTCAAAGTACCGAGATACCTTTAATACGATTAATAGAAATTAGTTTCTGATGTGGAAGATTAGACAAAACTGCAACCACAGAGCATACTCTAATTTCTAAAACTGATACCTCCTCCGAAACCCAAAGCTCTGATACCAGTTGTTAGGAATCGAACAGGGTACACGCAGCGGAAACACTCTATCACACACACAAACTCACGAAAGCAGAAAATAAAGCAAGAAGATAACACAAGGATTTTTACGTGGTTCGGATTCGGTGTCAATCCTACATCCACGGGCAACAACTAGAGAAATCTTATTAATACTCACAAGATTACAATTTATAACTCTCTACAAGTTATTTTCTCTCTTTAACTCAAGTGGTGCATCTTGCTTCTCAACCAAAGCCTAGTATTTATAGGCTTATGAGTGTGGAAAAAATCAATGTGAATCAAAGAAGAATTTGCATTCAAAAGGAGGCTACCAAACCTACCTTTGAAAAATCTTCACCTAACATTTAGATGGAGCTTCTAAATGAAACTGAAATGGTATAATGCCTTATAATGAACCTAGCACAGAGGTATAATGATATTTCGTTAGTTCGTATTATCACAAAACAATTTACTATAATTTCTACAATTTTCACTTTTGTCTTTACATTCCACATGGTGCATTTGGTCATTAACTTCTTGGGCTCACAAGGCATATAACCATATTATATTTAATTATCATTTTATTTTTGCTCCAAGTCGTAATTAAGATTTTTAAACTCGTGGGATCATTTGTCTTCAGATACACAGACATAACAAAAAGCATTGCTCATCAATGTAACATGCGATTAGGTTTAATCACCAGATCCTCAGTTGGGGATGCATAGGGAACTAAACTACGTAATTGAGGTCCTACTTCTAATAAGAAGGTATTTGCGTAGATATTGGTAAGATTTGAGTTTTTTAGTATCGTTGATACTTCATTACTTTGCAACATTTACATACATGTCTAAAAGATTTGCTTCTATAGGGTCAAGTCTTTTTTTAGTTTTTGAAATATTTTGCTATGAGATCTTTCTGTTCAAATTAAATTATCCATTTTCCAGATTTTGGTTCTATTGTAAATTGATTTTTTTCTCTAAAGGAGGTATTCTATTGTAACAATTGCATAGTATCATAAGATTTATTCGTTTCCATTTCATAGAACTTCCACTTCGCCTTGATTTTAGAGTTCTCGATCGAAATTAATTCATTGGTGCGTTCGCTTTGACTAGGTTGACATGTGTCCGGATATTTCAGCTGGTATTTTGTTACTTGTGATTATAATTTCCCTAATTGTTTTTATCAATTTCCATGTTGGCTCTTATATAATGTATGTATGTTGCTACAACCGGTCAAAACAACGTATGTTGCTATTTCTGGTTAAAATTTTCAAGCAAACTTTTGAAATAATTCCATTACTCGAATATATTACAATTTTAAATTAAAAATTCTCCAAAATAATATTGTTGCTATAAATTGATTGGGTTTTCAATGAGCCATTATTATCTTTAACTTTTCATTTTTAAGCTCCATCGTTTACGCTCAAGAGGAACCTGAAAAGACCTTGCAGAAGTTATATGTGGAATACTACTACTTTCTTCTGCTCACACACACACACACAAAGCCGTTGATATGCTGATCTAAATTGGAGTATCTGCACTTAACATCTTATTTGTATTAGTTTCCAGTGATTTTAATTTTTTATTTTTTACCCTGTATTGAGTAGAATTAAAGATGATAAGTTGATTGGTCACCAACTTTATTTGTAATGAATAATTAATAGAATGTGATTTTCCTTTTTGTAGAAACTATACGGCAAAGAGGCGATCGGCTCTGTTTTACCTAACTTATGAGAAAAAAATATTTGCTTCATATTCTTCCTACATTCTCCTGTTATAACATTGCAGTTTCATTTTTCCTTTATCATAACGTTATCCTTTCGTTTTTCCTTATAAAGGCAGTCTACTTTGTAAAATCCACTCAATAATAACTTTATACCTTCATTTTTTTCTTATTAGGACGTTGTAATTTCTCTTACTGACCTCAACCTCTAGAATTGTACGAGCTTTTTGGTTCCACGGAGCAATATTTCAACTAATAATATCATCGGTAGCCAGGTGGCACAAATACTTTTTGATGTTGGAGATGATCCTGTTACAAAATGTGATCCATCTCCCATGTTTTAATGAATCCTTAGACCACCCGTGGGCCGTGCTGAGCACGGCCCTTAAAATTTACGTAGTATATATATATATATATATATATATATATATATATATATATATATATATATATATATATATATATATATATATATATATATATATATATATATATATATATTCCTACTCTAATAAAGGAGTATTGCCACTGCCACGTGGCACATTCTTATCAATCCTCAGGCTTATTTTCCCGCTCACCCCTTTTCTATCGATACGTTAAACTCAATTCTTGCAAATGTAACTGCTATCCCGTGAAATCTGCTCACATTCAAGCTTCTTCAAAGTAATCTTCAAATCATATCCCTTGAAATCTGCTATCAAATCAATTTCCTATTTTATCCATCAATTTGATTTCCTATTATATTTCTCAGTTACACCATTATTATTAAGAATCTGTCACCGGTTACCCCATTCTCATCGTGTATATCAACCCTAACCCTAACCTTCTCCTGATACCATCTCCTCTAAACAGCCTCCTCCTCCCCTGCAAAAATACGCTCCCTCGCCGATTCTCTTTCAAGAATGTAAGTAGTAATAAACCTATCTCACGTGGTTTTATTTCTTGCTTTTGTTCTTTTTTTCTTTTTCTATCATCTCCCATTTATGGTTGTCTTCAGAATTACGGGGTTTAAAAGCAGTTTAGCGGAGAAATTACGGGTTTTCATAGTGTAAGGCTCTCTATCATCTCCATATATTCTAAGGTTCTATAAGAATATTACGTATGTTGGATACCCGCAGATTCTAGGATATTTTATGTTCTAAATTTCATAAATAAGATGTTTCGCTAAGGTAGGAGACTTTATTTGTTCTTCTGGTTGTTTTTATTACTTTATTTTCTCTACCGGTTGTTTTCATGGTTTATTTAGTTACATCTGCAATACTAATTATAGAATTTTGACGAATATTTTGCAAGGTTTCAATTGACTTAACGAAATGGAATTTGAGGTTGTAGATCATAATCATAATCATGATGGTGTTGAAATGAATAATGTTTTCTTGGGAATTCGATTTTATTAATACGGTAAAGAGCTTCTTGATTAGGATATGATGAACATTGTATATGCAGGTGATCTCCATTAACGTTTGTCAAAATTTGTCACGAGTTTGATCTCAAAAATGTTCTCTAAGTTTAAACTTATGTAGCCAACCAACCCCTTGGTTTTGTTTGTTAAAATCGACTAATCGGAACTACTCAGATCCGTAACCTAAAATCTTATAACCAATTTGGTCATTTAGATATGACACTTGCTTCATCTTCTGCTGAACAAAGAACTCTTTCAATGCCTAAGGACAAAAACAAGGTACAAATGTTAAATATCAATATAAATTATAGAAATGGAACAAATGATATGCTACAAATTTCAAGATACTATTTATATAGTATCTCTAAGGTCATTTGATTTAAACAGTAAGCGACTTTTGAGGGTCATTAGTCATCGCTGTAGATCGATCAACAAGACAAATGTTATCACCCAAAGTGATCATTTTAGGATGAAATAGTTATAAATAAGTGCTTATTATTAAATTACTTAGATGTGTCAAATAATAGCATATGTGCCCCTTATTAATTGGCTGCAAAAAGACTACCTAATTAAAACATTCTGGAAAATGAGTAATAAACCATCCATCAAGCATTTTATCAAGCACTTGTGCATGAAAAACTATCTAATACATGCTTGTGTTTATTTATAGTTTGCTCATTATCTTCTCTTAGGCTGGGGGGAGTGGCTTCGCCAAACCCCTCGCCAAGGATGCTGAACCACACCGCCACCCTCGCTAAACTCCTTCTCGCCAACAATTCAACGAGCTCGCTATAGGAAGCCATCAACAACATCACTTGTACCTTTAGCATGAGACTTGTACCTTTTAGCATGGTTAGTGACAACGCCTAGTGATATCAGGTATTTTAGGCGTTGTTGAACCCTGTTCTTGGTAAAATTACATCATATATGCATGGGTATTCTCACTTTTCGTGTCAGGACTTGTCTGGAGAAAAAGAACAGAAACAGGGACTAAAAGTGTACAAAAAGGAAAAAGTATGGAAAGAATGAAAAATCAAGAGAAGACGTACGCGCGCCGCGGGTTTTGGACTTGCGCGACGCGGATGTAAGGCGGTGGAACATATTTAAATGTCGAAGAAACGGGGAACGGATAAGTACGCGCGCCGCGGATTTCACATTTGCGCGGCGCGGTCACGGGAAATTTGCAACTATAAATAGAGGCATTTCCAGCCGAAAACCCTAGCAAAGACTTGGTGTAAACATCGACCTAGAAGCTCTTTGACTCGAGGATTCATTTCAGCAAGCTCATATTTGGTATTTTCATGTTTTTAGATTTTATTTCACTTTAGTTAAACATTTGTAAGTTTTGAGTTGAGTCTTTGGGTGTGACAACCATTGATCTCAGGCTTAGGGTTCTGTTTTTAGTAGTGTTTAGCTACTGATTTTGATGTTTGGATATTGGTTTTGATAAATGCAATCATTCGGTTAAGATTGATATTGGTTTTTCGGTGTTTTGAATGTTAGTTTGTTATTTGGTTGTTTGATTGTGATTGAACTTGTTTGTGACTTGGTTGGGACTGTTTTTCCTTGCTGAAAACAGTGGCTAACTTGGTTAGGTTAGGCATTAAACTTTGGCTACTAACTGTCTCTTAGAACTGTTAGTTCTTAGCTAGTTTGTGCTATGCTCGGTTTGCTAGTTTGAATGCCTTCAATTGCTCCTGATTCAGAGATGCACTTCTGAGTTCAGAAAGTAACTAGGTTATTTGGACATAGCTAAGCTTGGCTTAGGTGTTTGAATATTGCTTTGAGGTAGACAATAGAAATTAATTCCTCTGACTATAGTCGTGACACTATTAGTTGGTAATCTCTCATCTAGGCTGACCACGTAGCTTTTGTGGATCGACCCTGACTCCACTATACTAGTGTATGTTAGGTTATTTCTTATTTTTGACCGCATGACGACCTCTGCGTGCACGTCAAATTTTGGCGCCGTTGCCGGGGAGCTGTGAGCTTAGAATAGGTGAGTAGTAGGAATTTGTTTCTTGCTTTTTGAATTTTCAATTTGGTGTAATTTCATTTTTTGGTTTTGATTCTTGTGGGCGTATTGCACTAGTGTATGCGTACCCGCAGGGGAGAGCAATCATCCCCATTACAGTTTGATTCTGAAATTGAACGTACTGCGCGCAAACTCCGTGCCCGTAGGCATTTGAGCATCATGAATTATAGTCAAGTCAGCAGTAGTCCAGTTAGTGTTGCCCAGGACCCAGCAGGTGAGGCAACTGGGAGGTTTGCTATCCCTCCACTTTCAGAATTTCAGTTTGGAAGTTCGAGTGCGTCTGGTGGTGCAGTTTCAGCCCCTGCACCCATACCATCATGTACTCCACCATCTATTCCACCATTTTTACCCGCTTCTCAACCACAATCCACCAATCCCTTCACATCTGCTATGACTTGGGGAGAGCCGACCCGAGATGGCACCCCAACTCCTAGACAGCATACACCAACATCACAACCACAACCAGCCCTCTTTAAACCTCAACCTACATACCAACCAACACAACCTATACACTTTCAACCACCGCATCAACCGCAATACCAATACCCAGAGACGGAGGAAGTGTATGACGAAGAAGAAGAAGGATGGGTGCCACCGGCACCGCAACCACAATGGAACCGAGGTCGGGGACCTCCCAGGCGAGCACCACCATACCAACCAGGTCAGCGGGAGTACAACGATCATCTTTACGGTAATCCCGCTCAAACCTTACATTTTGCACAACCGAGACGGCAATCGGTTGCATCACATTTCCAACCGCGGGAATATGATGACTCGTCGCCGATCTATATTCCTGATAACATAGATTCGCAGGTAGAGATTAGACCCCAGTTATTAGGAATATTACCAGAATTCAGAGGATATAAGCAGGATGATCCCTATAATCATTTGTATGAATTCTTAGCGATCGCTAATGCTAACAATCCCAGAAACACAAATAGAAATATTTTTAGGCTTAGACTGTTTCCATTCACTCTCAAGGATAAAGCCAAGTATTGGTTTACATCCTTACCATCAAACAGTATCACTACGTGGGATCAACTCAAGGCAAAGTTCCTTCAAGAATTTTACCCAGCGAGCAAAACAACTGAAATCAGAAGAGTTATTCAGGATTTTCAGCAAAAGCCTGGAGAGGCTTTTCATGAAGCTTTTGACAGATTGAAGGAGCTGCTGCGATCCTGTCCACATCATGAGATCCCCAGATGGCAATTGGTCAAATTATTTTTCGAGGGAGTTAGCAAAACACACCAAGCCATGATAAATGCCTCCTCCAGTGGGACATTTATGTGGCAAGATCCAGAAGAAGCTTGGAGATTTTTGGAGCAGTTAAGTAATGGCTCAAAAGCAAACTTCTCCACCAGGAAGACTACAAGTACGGCGGCAGCAGTAGGGGTTGACGCTGATTGGAAAAAGGAAGTGAAAAAGGAAATCAGTGAATTGAACAGAAAGTTTGATAGACTTATGGCAACATTACAAAATGGACCGCCAAATTCGTCACAAGAAAGTCAAGGAGGATCTAGGATGCAGGAAGCTAATCAAGTTTATGGCCAGGGTCAAGGTCAACACAATAATGGACGACCTTATAGGCCATACAACCAAGGACAACAACAAAATTTCAGGCAGAATAATTATCAGAATCAATCGAATAGTCAGCCTAGAAACCAGCAGCCAGCAAACAATGGAAATAACAACAACAACAGGGGACCCACCAACGCTACCAACAATGTTCCAGGGACCCAAGAAGAGATGATATCAAAAATGTATGATATGGTCACAGCAACACAACAACAATCTCAGGCGAACGCAAAGGCCATCGCAAATATGGAAAGACAAATAGGTCAAATGGCTGCAGATCAACAGAAGAGAGATAATGGCAAATTACCTAGTGCTACTGAAGTCAATCCTACTCATAACCAACGTCCTGGGAAGGAACAAGTCAATACTGTTGAATCAGGATGGCGAAAGGTTACTCTGGAGGATTTGTTCGAGGTAGGGAATGAAGTGGAACCAGAGGAAGAAGGAAAGGCTTTAAAGAGCAAGGAAGGTGAAGAAGGAGGAGTTCCGGTTGAGAATGGTATTCAAACCAAAATAGATGAAAAGGTCCAAAAGGAAGAGCAAACAACCATTGCAGGGATTAAGCAAAAGAAGAAGAATAAGAAAGAAAAGAAGAAGTAGGAAGCAACTAGATCAACGGGACCCTTAATGAATCAGCCCCTATGGGATGAGCTTAAGGATGCTCCCGAGGACACCAGGATTTTACAAGAAATGTGCAAACAAAATGGGAAGAACAAGGTACCTACACCAAAAACGGTGAGATTGACTGTGAGGGCTAGCGAGGCATTATTAGGAACACTACCCAAGAAGGAGAAGGACCCCGGATCACCATTGATCACTACAACCGTAGGGGACGTAGTTATCCGAAACACTTTACTGGATTTGGGAGCAAGTGTTAACATCTTACCAGGATATCTATATGACAAATACAAGAATGAAGAAATCGAGCCAGCTGAGGTTGTACTACAATTGGCTGATCAATCAACTAAGGTAGCTAGGGGAAAGCTAACCAATGTCATAGTCAAAGTCGGCGATTTTTTCTACCCCGTGGATTTTCTGGTGATGGAATATGAAAGTCCGGATGATGCACCTGCGCTTATCTTAGGACGGCCATTCCTAGCTACTGCTGGTTCAGTGATCGACTGCAAGACTGGAGACATGGATATTTTCTTCGGGACCAGAAAAAGGAGATTGAATATGTTTGGGAACCCAATTTCGTTACCTTCGGAGGATAACGGCAAACCAGCAGACAGAAAAACGTTAATGGAGCCAGGAACCAGAAGCAAAGAAAAGATATGGACACGTACGGGTGAAGGTGGAAAGGAAGAAGTTCTAAAGGAGACCAAAAACCACCCACTGTCTGCCATTGACAAGGAACAACTGCTGGAAATGATAGAAATGATGGAAGCGAGACATCAGCAATATGAAAGAGAATCCAGAAAACGTGAGGCGAATGTTTTCGAGCTATTAAAATCTCAACAACAATGGATCAGTGGTGTGAGTGATCGGATGACCCAACTCACATCCCTTATGACGATGATGGCCAATAATTTCATGCCGGAATATCAGCAATTGTCATCAAGAGGCCAAGAAGAAGAAGAAGGGTCAACTTAGAATCAGAACGTCTGGCTGAAGACGTTAAACTTAGCGCTTGTTGGGAGGCAACCCATCGTGTCATAAGTAGGTTTTATAGTTCTTAGGACTAATTTAGAAAATACATCAATCGTTGCAGGCATTAGTGGTTTGAAGCAAGTGTGGGGTCGTGTGAAAAGGTTTTGAAATTTTCAAGACCGCGCCGCGGATTTTTTATATTGCGCGACGCGGGGTCGGAACTCAACCCGATGCGCAGGGGTTGAATTGGCGACACGCGCGCCGCGGAACAGGGAAATGCGCGCCGCGGGAAACGATCAGACGGTTTTTCACCTTTATCCGGTGAGCCGCGGCTCACAACTCAATCGCACGACTCGGAGCTCTGGTGATCAAAAATTTCTCGCATTTTTTTCTTGCTTATTGTGTTGCTACTACCAAGGTACACTCTTTTAACTATCTATTAGCTGTTTAAACTAGTTATTAGGTAGTTAATTTTAGGGTTTAGTCCAAAAAGTTCAAAAACTTAGAATCACTAATGCTAGCCCATAGGGTGTTTGTTTTGCCAAATGGACACCCTAGATGAGCTAATCGGAACCTAGGCTACCTTGTGGTATCATGGAATTGAGATTTAGCAGGTTAAAATGGGGATTTGATCCCGGGTTTGCAAACAGGCGTACGCCGCGCCGCGCCCTTGCTCTTGGGCCGCACCGCGGTTCGGTAGGGAAGAAAAGGGACTGATTTTGCAAAATTTTTTGTTTTGTGGCTACATTTTTCTTTTGCAGATGATGTTCAGACGAGACCATGCTTTCCTTCAGTTTCCCGCAGAGCTTGACTCTTCGGTGGAGTATACCTCGCGGAGGGACGCTTTGATTCATCGCCGGGTCCTTGAGGCGACTGTTATAGATCGGGACATCCTGAGGGATACTGGGCTCTGGGAGGCGATTGAGCCATTCTTACATCGCACCTGGACCCACGAGGAGGCATCATTCACATGCCGTGGCTGGGACAGGATCATGGCCACGGACGAGGACGTGGTTTATA
This sequence comes from Cichorium intybus, assembly GCA_023525715.1. Taxonomy (NCBI): domain Eukaryota; kingdom Viridiplantae; phylum Streptophyta; class Magnoliopsida; order Asterales; family Asteraceae; genus Cichorium; species Cichorium intybus. Next base: position 24,202,959 of record CM042016.1, on the reverse strand, counting down.
CGGAGCTGCTACTGGAGTTCATCTCCACTTTCCATTTCGCTCCCAGGGCGGGAGACCCGCGCTCCAGGATGGTACGTTTTCGCTTGGGGGGTGTGCACCGGGAGTGCAACCTCCGGGAGTTCGGGAGGCGCACAGGCATCTACACGCCAGCGGACCTCCAGCACCGTTTCTTCACCCGATTCTTCGGGTCATGCATTCAGGGGGAGCCGGAGCGCCCCCCCAACATGGAGGTTTGGGCACCGCTGTCCAACGTCAGGTTTGAGGCAGGAGCCTCGAGGGAGAGCCACTTGCGTGATCCTCTTCACCGTCTCATGCACCGTATCGTCTCCACCTCCATCATGCATCGGGAGGGGGGCGAGAAGGTGTCGGGCGATGATATGACATTCTTGTGGGTTCTCCTCGACCCGTCCCGATTCCTTCATCTTCCCTTTGCCCTCGCGATTGCCTTCTCCACCCACGCGACCGGCGCCTCCTCCAGCAGCCCTTTAGCCAGGGGGTACTTCATTACTCGCCTGGCCCGCTCCTATGGCATTCTCACTGCCCCAGTAGCTGCCTCTCTGACTGCTCTGCCTCCATCGCGCACGTCAGCACGCACTTTGGAGAGGATGTTGCTCATTGAGCAGCAGCGACCAGGGCAGTACATTCGGGTTCCGATCGAGCCTCCTCAGGCACCTCAGCCTGCATACGCCCAGCCCGGCAGGAGACGCCGAAGGCCAGAGCCACCAGCACCAGAGCCTGCACAGCCGCTGCCACAGCAGGATGACGCATCAGCCCTCAGCCGGCTGGAGGCCAGAGTCACGCAGATTGAGGGCCAGCTCACGAGAGTCTTGGACCAGCTCGAGTGGATCGGGGAGGTACTTATCCAGACTGCATCTGTCCAGGGCCACCGTCCTCGACCATTCCCAGCCCGGTCTCACGATCATGAGGCTGGACCCTCCAGGCCACCTGGTAGTGATTGATGTATCTTTTTCTTTTCTTTCTTTCTATTCTATTAATTTTTTTTTCTATTTATTTATTTATTTATTTATTTATTTATTTTTTTATTTTCTTTTTGGGATTTATGTACAAACTTATGATACTTCTATCTGTATATTTCTGTTCATATTTTATTTGTCATGTTTGTTTTTAATTTTTGTTAAGTTATGCATGATATATCAAATTGAGAGGGAGTTGTCTCAGACAAGTGTGGGGTCACCGTGCCCCTCCACTTGTCTTGACCACCGGCGTGTTCTACTGTAGCGCTACAACTCCAGCAGATGAATCGATGATCTTTTTGTATGCATTATACCTGTGATATTGAGCACCAAGCAGTCCATCGTCCAAAAAGAGGTAACTCTTTCTCCCTTGTTTTGAAACTAATTTTGTACAACGGGGACGTTGTACGGTTTTAAGTGTGGGGTGTGGACGGTCGAAAGAGATATTTTTGAAATTTTTGCAGAACTGATCAATTTCTCAATTTTTAGCAATATTTTTCAAAATTTTTTTTAATGAACTGCAATTTTGAAATGAAGGGTTTGTGACTGTGATAGCATCAGTATTTTTCAAGAAATACTGGTTAGTAGTGATCATGCTATTAGTTAGTCAAATAAGTTGAGTTTTACGAGCTTAGAAGATTGAGCCGTTTTAGAATTGGAATTTAGGAAGGAAATGTCAATCTGTGGCCTTTGTTGTTCGAGCCGGTAGGTCTAAAATGGGTGGGCCTTATGCACCTTACCACCTAAGATCGTCTGGTCTGGGATGGTATTTCTGAAAGCTCGATACACGGACAACATCGAAAGTCATGGACGATTCCTTAATGGCCTTTAGAATCTGAACGAGTAAGTACACCATATTGTGGACAGAAAGTTTGTAATCAAGGGTTCTCTAGAAAGCCATGAATTCCAAAGAACAACTCAATTATGTTTTCACAAACTATTCCATTCTAACTCGAAGAGCAATAAGCTTTGAAACTAAACACATTCAAAAACTGTTCGAGTCTCTATTACAATTTGTTAAAAAACTCTCTTGCTTGGGGACAAGCAAGGCACAAGTGTGGGGTGTTTGACAACGCCTAGTGATATCAGGTATTTTAGGCGTTGTTGAGCCCTGTTCTTGGTAAAATTACATCATATATGCATGGGTATTCTCACTTTTCGTGTCAGGACTTGTCTGGAGAAAAAGAACAGAAACAGGGACTAAAAGTGTACAAAAAGGAAAAAGTATGGAAAGAATGAAAAATCAAGAGAAGACGTACGCGCGCCGCGGGTTTTGGACTTGTGCGACGCGGATGTAAGGCGGTGGAACATATTTAAATGCCGAAGAAACGGGGAACGGATAAGTACGCGCGCCGCGGATTTCACATTTGCGCGGCGCGGTCACGGGAAATTTTCAACTATAAATAGAGGCATTTCCAGCCGAAAACCCTAGCAAAGACTTGGTGTAAACATCGACCTAGAAGCTCTTTGACTCGAGGATTCATTTCAGCAAGCTCATATTTGGTATTTTCATGTTTTTAGATTTTATTTCACTTTAGTTAAACATTTGTAAGTTTTGAGTTGAGTCTTTGGGTGTGACAACCATTGATCTCAAGCTTAGGGTTCTGTTTTTAGTAGTGTTTAGCTACTGATTTTGATGTTTGGATATTGGTTTTGATAAATGCAATCATTCGGTTAAGATTGATATTGGTTTTTCGGTGTTTTGAATGTTAGTTTGTTATTTGGTTGTTTGATTGTGATTGAACTTGTTTGTGACTTGGTTGGGACTGTTTTTCCTTGCTGAAAACAGTGGCTAACTTGGTTAGGTTAGGCATTAAACTTTGGCTATTAACTGTCTCTTAGAACTGTTAGTTCTTAGCTAGTTTGTGCTATGCTCGGTTTGCTAGTTTGAATGCCTTCAATTGCTCCTGATTCAGAGATGCACTTCTGAGTTCAGAAAGTAACTAGGTTATTTGGACATAGCTAAGCTTGGCTTAGGTGTTTGAATATTGCTTTGAGGTAGACAATAGAAATTAATTCCTCCGACTATAGCCGTGACACTATTAGTTGGTAATCTCTCATCTAGGCTGACCACGTAGCTCCTGTGGATCGACCCTGACTCCACTATACTAGTGTATGTTAGGTTATTTCTTATTTTTGACCGCATGACGAGCTCTGCGTGCACGTCAGTTAGCACATGCTGACTGCTCCCACCAAATTTGGTCAGCATGTGCTAAGCTGATGTGCCATAGTTTAGCATGTTCAGCACATGCTAACCACTCCCTCCAGCCTTAGTAATTGTTACCATAATATCATATGATTGAGGTGAATAAACAGTTCTGTAGTTTGTGAAAGGGAATTTTTATCAATTATGTTATGATTCGGCATTCAATGACATTTCATGGGTGTTTATTCTTTATTTCCAGGTGCATAAACTCCAGCTGGAATTGGATCTCAAGACCGCAATAAGGAAGGTCTTGGAAAATCGATTAAAAGAATTGGAGAAGAATATGTTGGATATAAACTCAAAGCTTCAAAATGAAAGATTTTTTCTATTATTATGTTTCTTATAAATCAGTTACAGTCGCATGTATAATATTTGCATGTATAATAAAAAAATTATACATTCCAGTTATGTTGTTCTCAGTGTCTGTAACTCTTCTCAATGTCTGACTCTAAACGGTTGCAACATCCTCAATTAGTTACCAAAAATACAAAAATTGTACATTCAAGTTATGCACTTTTTTGTCTAATTCCTTTTATGCCTTTTTACGGACCAAATCTGTAAAAAAAGGTTTTTTACAATGTTTTTTCATTTCCACTTATAACAACATACTTTCATATTGTGTTTTAAAAAATTTAATTTTTCCATGTATGCCCTTTTGTTTGTTATAGGAACGTGGCTTCATTAAATGTTATAAATTAGAGATATTGTTGATTCTAATGTTGAATTCCTTTTATTGCATTTTAGGGACCAAATTTGTAAAAAAGAGCTATTTATAATGTCTGACTCTAAACGGACAAAATCTGTAGAAAAAGTTTTTTACAATTTTTGTTCATTTCCACTTATACCAACGTACATTCATATTGTGTTTACAATGTCTGACTTTTTTACGGACCAAATCTGTAAAAAAAAAAGTTATTTACAATGTCTGACTTTTTTACGTACCAAATCTATAAAAAAAAGTTTTTTACAAAATCTGTAGAAAAAGTTTTTTACAATTTTTGTTCATTTCCACTTATACCAACGTACTTTCATATTGTGTTTACAATGTCTGACTTTTTTACGGACCAAATCTGTAAAAAAAAAAGTTATTTACAATGTCTGACTTTTTTACGTACCAAATCTATAAAAAAAAGTTTTTTACAATTTTTGTTTATTTCCGCTTATACCAACATACTTTCATATTTTGTTTTAAAAAACAAAATTAAACTTTCCATATATGCCCTTTTTCAATTATAGGAAAGTGGTTTCATTAAATGTTATAAATTAGACATATTGTTGATAATCTTCACTACTAATAAAATTGATAAAATGGTTTAAACAACATAAAAATTATGCAAATTGTAATATTAACCGTTTCATTCTTAAATTTGTACTACTACTTTAATAGTATTTTTTTTCTATCAATGTCTGTTATCACTCAAACCCAAAAATACCTTAACTGATATTTGTTTGTCTCTCCCTCACACACACACACTCACGTTAGACACACACTCACAAATTGAAAATTCCAAACATTTTTTGGTCGATTTCCTTTTATGCCCTTTTATGGACCAATACAACAAATGTCCATAATCTTTTATTCGTAACATTTATCAACTTTTGTGTTTGAAAGTTGAAAAAAAATAAATTTAGATATCTGTTTTTTATTTTTTATTTTTTTGTCTATTATACCAACTAAGTTTCACTTTGGGTTTCAATTAGACATATTTATACCAACAAGTATTAACAATTATGTAATATAAGTAAATTTTATGTTTATGTATTTATAAGTATCCAACCCGTGTTGAACACGGGTTTATAACCTAGTATATATATATATATATATATATATATATATATATATATATATATATATATATATATATATATATATATATATATATAACAAGTTGGTGATACTGTTATAAATAGAAGTGTCGTTTTGAGCTACATGGAGGACTTAATTTGATTATATAATGAAAAAAAGGAGAAAGATGATTAGAAACTAATAAAGACTCGAGGGTTTAAAAGAAAAATATTTGAATTTCAAATATTGGATAAAGATAAATCTTATCTAGTCAAAGATAAGGACTAAATAAAGGTATTCAAAACCCTAGTCATGGATACACTAGGGTTGACGAAAAAATTTCCTCCTTCCACTCCACTCTCATGGTTCCTCCTCTTACCCCTGTCTCCTTAACGCCCTAAACCGTAACCGGCCAAAACCTTAATTGTCTAGTATTTGTGTTCACGGCTTGAATACAAGGTGGTAGAGTTGTAAAGTATTACAATGATTATAGTCTTGGGTGCTACTATATTAGAGGAACTCTGGTTTGGGTTCTAGATCATCTAAACAACAAGAAGAAAAGATAAAATCAAAGTATACAAGTATGTCTCAGGTGTTCCCTTTTGTTATAGTTTTTGCAAAATACACATGGATTTGCGATCCTTGCATGGAATATGTTTTAACATACGCTTATGTTGTGCTTGAATTTTGTGTTTTAAATTACCAACATATTCCATTAGTGGTATTAGAGCCACTGGTTCATGTCTTTAGCACAATAATAAACCAAGTTTTTTTTTTTGTAAACGTTGATTTGCATGTTGTTGGCTTTGCAAGCCACAGTTAAAAAGAAAAATTAAAACCCATGAGTTTAAGTGTGCATGGCCATGACTCAATTAACTCAAAATGAGTGTTTTGCAAATTAGGGTTTGCATGGCTAGGGTTCTAAGGTTTGCATGGTTATGGATCTTAATCATGCAAGCCATGCTTGTCCTTGTTATATGTGAGTCTTGATTCTAATTTGAAGGCAAGTTCTTTTGTGATTTTAAACACCATGCATGGCCACGATTTTGGTGACCATGCATGCATACTGTTTTGAGCTTCTATGCAAATCCATGGTTTTACAAAAATTGGTTTTCATAGTATGAATTGATGTAAAACTAAATGTTTGTTGATCTGTTAATTAAATATAGTTGTTTATATAGTTTTTGGCATGAAAACCATAGAAAAATTTTTATATAACTTGTTTGCAATTTCATGATTGTTAAAGTAGTTTAATAATCTAAAAGTTTTAACTAAGATCAAAATAAGTGTTGTTTTGAATTGTATGGATTCGGTAACACATTGCCTCAAATAGACATGTGATTGTGATGTTTGTTTGGTGTCTTGGCTTTAAAAGTTGTGATTTTGTGAACTGCGTGTCACTTAATATTCTTGTAACGTAATTTTCCTTTAATTGTATTGAAATAAATTAGTTAAGAAATTTGTATCAAAATAGAAAATGTAATCAAGACCGAAGAATACCAAATGAGGACCATGGATATTAGAGCATCAAGAGTTAGTGACAAATCAAGTGACAACCAAGCATCCATGCCATTGTTTTGTCCTTTGAAATGACCATGTTTTTCCTATGTTGGCTCATGGGAAAATTCACAGGATTGATGCATGTGTTACCATTATTGTTTGCATCTATGTTGTGGTTGTTTAATTCTATTGCATGGTAGCTTAAAAAAATGGAAACACAAGCAATAATCGTTAAAAGTTAACAAAATAATTTTTTTCAAACAATATTGGCCATTATTAAAAGTATATTAGTTGATTCATACGGTTTAAAATGAATCATTTGCCAAAAGAAAAGAGTTAAAATGTTCCAACTGGATTAAAAAACCCATTTATAAAATGTAAATCTTATGTTGTCCATGAAAGACCATACATTTAACTACTAACCATTGGGCGTGGAAACTGCTGCTGCCAACACGTCGGTCAGGTTTTAGCCAAAATGATGTGATACTCGTGATAGCTCGAGATTTTAGGGGTCATGTGTCATGTGGTCTTGCATGGTTTATTTACCATCTGGAGAGTTATGATCCATGACCATACCTATCATGAGTAAAGATGAGCATAAAAGGATAAAAAATGTCATTGAATTAAGTCATTAAATCCCGACAGATTTAGGAGTTTCAAGGAGACTGAAACTCGAAAAAAGTATTGCCTACCTAGATGATTTATTAGTGTGATTACGACATACATCTTCACAACTAGAAGAGAAATATGGGTCCTAACCCTAGTTAAATATTCTAGATAATTATTTTTTAAGGATTAGTTAAATTAACCATTCTCTATTTTTATAGATATCAACAAACGACAGTTCTTTTGTCACAAAATGTTTGCACCACGTGGTATTCTCAATCAAAGTATAGTCAATGACATAAATTATGCATGTTGGTTCTGGAACTTGAGACGAGTACTCGGTTTTGCTAGAAAAACTTTGTACAATTGAGGAACTAGTTCATAAGGATTGTCCAACCAGATCCACTAGTGCTGAAATATACGATTATCAAAGGCGTCTAAATGATTCAAATGAGGTAACATGTCTCATGTTAGACACAATGATTTTTGAGTTTTAAAGAAGCTTGAGAAATCTTGGTGCACATGACATAATTAACCGACTTAAGGACATGTTTCCAAGAGGGGATTAAACATGTACGATTTTGAGTCATGAAAGCGCTATTGGGATGCTGGCTGTAGGAGGGACAATGTGTCGGTGTCCATATGATCGAGATAAAGAGGTACATTAACCAATTGTGAGGGTTAGGATTTCCAGTCAGTCGGGAGTTGGTTACGATGTTTTTCCTCAACTTGTTGACTAGTTCTTATGATGAAGTCAATTGGGAGTTTAACATGAAGAACGTGAAAGTACCCTTCCTACAAAAAATATACTTACACTTTTTGTCGATAATCTGTTATGCAACCCATTATACCAACATACTTACATTTCTCATCGTTAATAACATTATGGTAAAAAGGTAGGTCAACATCAACCTAATACTTTATAGAACCTTGATTGATTTTCAGGATCTACCGATCTACCCCTAACACAACACACTTATCTTTTTGAGTCCACAAGAATGGCTATGGTGTGGAAACTCCATAAAGGCACGAGCTAAAACCATTGATATTTGCAACAAGCCAGTGACCAAGGAATCCAAGTCAGACATCATTTTCTATAAGGCTAAATACAAGAAATAACAATGTACTTTCATTTAGTTGTATGCTACAACACCCTATTTCTATTTCTTTATATTGCAACATTTGACTATCCCTTTTTCTTACTAACACATTTTACTTTCAAAAATCGACCCAATAACATTGTACTTTCATTTTTTTATTATTAACCCTTTGTTCTTTGAAAGTGTACCGACTAATACGTCATAATTTTAGTCTTTTCTCTATTAGGACATTGTACTTTGAAAAGTATGTCTATTTATAGCATTCTACATACAATTCATTTTAGTAAGACATTGTAAGTTGAAACGTCTACCCACATATAACTTTATACATTCAATCTTTTTTTATTAAGAGAGTGCTTTAAAACATTTATTCAGTTTTAACATTGCACTTTTAATCTTTTTCGTATCAAGACATATCGGTAAATCTTGCTTTCTACTGATGAGGCCTTAACATCATTCCTTCAAACTGAGTACATCAACATGGTTGTTAAAAATTGAATGTATCAACATGGTTGTTACCATAGAGACAATATATAATATATCAGAATCTTTGTAGTCCATGAAAGGCCGCCGACAAAAATATTTTTGCATCATACATATGACAACTTCTAAGGCTAACAGGAGTGGTGCCTCCCAAAATTGGGAGGCATGAGTGCCACGTATGTGCCACTTAGGACTATCGACGTTGTTGCCAATTTATGTTTTCATCAAGGTGTGGTATTGGCAACATTGTATATTTTTAAACGAAAAAAATCAATTAATTTAAACAAAAAGCATATATTTTAATTTAAACTAAAACATAGTATTTTATTAAATAATAATAGAAATTACATAAACCTACGAAATCAAAATTACATAATTGAAAAACTAAAAGTACCATAAATACAAAATTACAAAATTGAAAAACTACAAATTATATTTTGGTCGGATTTGTGCTTTCACCATCATAGCCGCTGCGTAATTTTCTCTGGAAAGTTGACTTAGGTCTTACATTAACAATTGCATTTTTGCTATTCGAGTGTTTTTCGTCATATGTTTATCTAACGTTGTTCGTAAAGCCGCAAACTCCTCTCGTATTTCTTAAAATTAGCCCAAACGTATGCTAGCCGAGGAGGTTGAGGAAGTCGCTTTCCCCTTTCGTTTTGCCCGATCTCTACCCATCGGACGAAGATGTGGTTCAACATATTCTATGTTGTCATCGTTAAGATCAACTCTGACACGACCATTTGATGACACTTGATAGTACCCCGAATCAGATGTTTTACTTCCTTTTGGTAGTCATATATGTATTTTCCCTCGACGCAACTAGTTTCCATATTTGGCTATGTCTTCCAACATTCCAAGCATGCAAGAATTTAAAAAGCCTTTCTTGGTCATTTTGGAACCTGTAGTGCGCTTTGTCCAGAATGCTTGACTCTTTTTTCTCGCTACTCCATTAGTTACACAAGTTCGTATAAATACCGTTGAAGCCCACACTTGTTCATGTTGTTCTATTTTATGTAGCATTGATCTTTGTTCCGGTAATCAGAACGACGTTTCATTCCTAGCCGAAAATGTTTTATAACACGAAGCCAAAACTGGTATCACGTTTGATTTTCCCTTTCTTTGGGTATTCAGATACATTGACCTATACCCGTGCTAACTCAGTTTCCTCATCTAGGGACCATTTGCTATTTTGGGACATTCCTTTCTTTCTGTTGTGGCTCGATTTTGGGTTTGGGTTCGGATTCCGACTCGGATTCTGATTCAGGTTCAGGTTGCCGTTGGGGTTGCGATTGTTGGGATTGGAGAGAGAGAGAGAGAGAGAGAGAGAGAGAGAGAGAGAGAGAGAGAGAGTGTGTGTGTGTGTGTGTGTGTGTGTGTGTGGAAACCCTTCGCTACTCCGCTTTCGTAATTGATCATATACACCCTCCATCCCTCCGAAAAAATCTTTTCATTCATCATTGTGTTTGGCTTATGAACATTGATGACACATGTGAATCATTCAAAGAGCGAGGATGAAATCTTACCGCATAACACCTCTTAAAATTGATTATGTTTATGTTACAATTCCTATTACAGCAATACACCCGTAAACCAAAAGTAAGAGAACGTCGGCGTCAACACAAAAACCAACTGGTATGTCGATTTTATTTATAGGGTTTCAAATTTTCTATTTAAATCGTCACTTTTGGATGTATTACTATGCTCGTCTTTCTGTGCGTCTTCCCAATGATCAAAGCCAAAATTTCAAAATCCTTAAATCGTTTTAAATTTGAACCCTCATTTGCTTTATTAATAGATCAAAGGTTTTCGCTGATTCTATCTCTGCCTCTCCTGGTAAATACATTTTGTTTTCACAAATTTTTTACAATCTGGGATTAACATTAACCTATTGAAGCAACGTCTTCACGAACTTGCTTAAGCTGATAATGTCACCACTTGATAAAGTAATATAACAATTTAAAATATTGTTTTATATAGTAATATGTTTCTTTTGTATGTGACTTTCAGGTTGTAATTGTATGAAACTTCAAAGTGTTTTCATAAGCAGTTGGATTATTTTCCGATGGTGATTTAAGCTCGTGGTTGAAAAAAATTCTAAATGGAAAATGCTTGATTTTAATTATTTATGTAGAATTTGTGTATAAAGATTTTATGCCTTTTAAGTAAGGAGCTCTATTTAATCTTCATAAAATTTGGTTTCTTTGTGAAATGTTAATATACTTCATAAAATTTTATCTGGATTTTTTTAAAGATGATAAATTAATGATTGATATTGTTAGGTGTGAACACTTTGAACACACTTGTATCACAAGTCAACAAAAGGAGGAAACAAATGGGTAATTGTTTTACGCCTGCTGTTTCACAATTCTTTGTTCACACTGCAACTTTTGTATATAAATAGGAGGCTGCACAAAGAACACAAATGTACCACACCACAACAATGTAGTTGAATATAAATTCCTAGTTATCCGCCGTGGACGTAGGTCAGTTTTGGACCGAACCACGTTAAATTCTTGTGTTCTTAATTTGTGAGCTGAGTGTGTGAGTTTCGTGTCCGTATGCTAAGTGTCTTGATCCTAACAAGTGGTATCAGAGCCTTGGTATAGCTCCAGAGAGTGATTTTCTGTTTTTGGGTCAAAAATGTTTTGTCTCAAAAACGATTTTGGTTTACGCCGTTGGAAAGGTCTCGTTCCGCAGATTCCGAAAATATATTTTTTCGAATTTTTTGAGCGTCGGAAGACCTCCAAATCACCGGTCAAAGTTGGTCAAAAGTCGCCGGAAAGTTGGCCGGAAAAACCAGTTCGCCGGAGAAGACGACACTGTAGCGCCGGAGTTTCGCCGGAGAAGACAACACTGTAGCGGTATTGTAGCGACACTGTAGCGGTACTGTAGCACAGTTTGAAAAACTCAGATTTGGTCCCTGAAGTTCCAGAATTTGCAAAACAGGTCCCTAAGGTTCCAGAATTTGCATAACAGGTCCCTCAAGCCCAGAAAATTGCAAAACAGTCCCTGAAGTTACAGAAAATTGCAGTTTGGTCCTTGAACTTCAGGAAAAGTACAGTTTAGTCCCTGAACTTCAGGAAAATTACAGTTTGGTCCCTGAACTTTAGAAAAAGTGCAGTTTAGTCCTTGAACTTTCAGAAAATTGCAGTTTGGTCACTGTACTTCGGGAAAATTGCGGTTTAGTCCCTGAACTTCAGAAAAATTGCAGTTTGGTCCCTCAACTTTGTTAAAGTCGCAAAACAGTCACTCAAACATTTGTTTTGGGCAGTTTAGCCAGAAAATAATTTGGGTGAGGATTATATTTTGCAAATAACGAGCCAAGAATTGTTGAATCAAAATTCTATTTAATCGGTGAAGAACAGTTGAACTCAGAAGAAATTTAAAGAAATCGAAAACCAGTGCCAACAGCGTTTGTCGGGTTTTATCGATTCAGTTTAAATTTTCAGTTTCTGATTCTCAGTTCGGTATTCCGCTGTAGTTTAAATAGGTTGATTATTTAACAGAGTTCAGAAGAACAGTCGTTAAGTTCAGACAAGGCTTCGTTTAGTGAAGATTGAAAAGTTGGTGGAAGATGCAGATTGAGGCATTAGGTGTCAGAAAGTTCAAGGTGTGGTATTGGTAAAGGGAGAAAATTAGAGAATTACAGAAGATCAGACGTTCAGACAAATCCAGCAATGATCAGAGTTTCACGGGTTCAAGAACAGATCATGGGATGAACAGATCAAGTAATTAAGAGAAAATCCGTTTTCGGTAGATCCAGCAGTGATTAGAAAGTCAGCAGACTTAGGTATAATCACGGGATCAGAAAGTTCGGTGTTATTCATGATGTTGAGGTGTGGACATTCTTTAGAGTCGATGTCCAAATAGAGGAAATTCTGCTTCTGAGAATGTGTCTGGGTTTGATGCATTGGGACTCAGTGGAAGGCAGTGAAGACTCTTGGGTCAAGAATTATGGTGCTTCATTTCACGCTACCCACAGCAGTGAAGCACTGCAGAATCTGAAAGTTGGAGACTTTGGAAAGGTAAGACTTGTGAACGATGAATGTTCGCTGTATATGGTCGGATTACCGTCTGAGGGAGTGACCGTCCCAGTTCAGAAGAGAAAAAAAGTCCGGTTCACAGAATCTCATGGGCAGAAGAGGGTGACCTTTTGCAAGTAGGAAGCCTAGAGCTACAAGGAAGATTCAGGTTGAACGAGCATGGAAAGGTTCAGAAAAATCAGTCGAAGGATATTGTAGCAATAAGAGCATAGAGTATTGTTTCAGTTGCAGTGTTTTGCAACAGTGGGAGCATAGGTCGTGTTTCAATCATAGGTCCAGGACGACAGTGGATTTAGAACCAGTTTTCAGCTGTAAAAGTCTCTCCAGTTTTGATAACTTTCTAAATATGGAGAGTGTTGTTGTTTGATCTCGGATTGTTCCAGGATTCGGTAGTTCATTTTCAGTGGGAGCCGATAGGGACTGAGAACGGGTCAAGGGCAGTTTAAGTCATGACGAACATGTTGAAACTCATGGGAGTTTTAACGGGCCTTTCAGGTTAACTGATGAGAAGGCCGGGGTAACTAGGAAGGAAAGTGTTTTTTGGAATACACAGTTGAAGCACAGGTGAAGATTCTTCCGTGGCTTCAAGTGAGAGAGAGTGTGTTTGTTTAAGGATTGTTGCAAGATTTGGATGGCAGAGAAAGACCAAGTTGTTCAAGCTTTCAAGTGGGAGATTGTTAGGTGTGAACGCTTTGAACACACTTGTATCACAAGTCAACAAAATGAGGAAACAAATGGGTAATTGTTTTACGCCTGCTGTTTCACAATTCTTTGTTCACACTGCAACTTTTGTATATAAATAGGAGGCTGCACAAAGAACACAAATGTACCACACCACAACAATGTAGTTGAATATAAATTCCTAGTTACCCGCCGTGGACGTAGGTCAGTTTTGGACCGAACCACGTTAAATTCTTGTGTTCTTAAATTGTGAGCTGAGTGTGTGAGTTTCATGTCCGTATGCTAAATGTCTTGATCCTAACAGATATTTGGATAGTTGATAGGACAGTGTTGATGATACCGGGAGCTCTTGAATACGTGCGATTACTCATTTTGCTTTCATCAAGTTTGTAACCTCTTTCTTAAAGGGTTAAAGGGAAAAATGAAAATGAGCTACAAGAATAACCAAGTATCATTTATGTTCAAAAAACACCATTTGTGTTTTTTATGTTAAAAAAATACGAATGAAGTATTAGGTATGTCCATGTAATACCATCATACTTAATATGTTGTTTAGAAAAGACCATGTGGTTACCGACTCGTTGACCTTTCTGAAAACACAAACAGATGTCACACAATGCACACACACACAAACACACACACACTCATCACTTACACACACGCCACTAATCACACACAGAGATCACACACCCGGTACACACAATTCACACACAGAAGAGACACATAGTAAACGAAATCAAGGGCTACCTGGGAGGTGGCGGTGGCGGTGATTGAAGATCATAATCTCCGACTGATCCATCAACCTTGTGTTAGTCTTCATCCTCATTAACCTTCACTATCTATACCAACTACGCTGCCAAATAACTTAACACGCCACCCAACACGGTTATCCCGTTCTTGTCGGAGGAAGCACCCAGAAGACCGCCACAGTCTACCATCCCGTTCGATTTTGGGTTCATCGGAGAATGTGGTGGTCAATAGTAATAATGGTAAGAGTAGAGGGAAGATCACGACGCCTTTGAGAAATTTAATGAGGAAGGAGAGGTTACCGGTTAAGGTCAATTCATAGAGGTGGGATAGTTTAAGGGATATGGATGATGGGAAGAGTGGCAACAGCGGTGGTTCCATATCTTCTTCATTAAATGAGCTTTAAAAGTTTATTGATTCCAGTACTAAGATCGCAAAAGTTACAAGCAAGAACAACTTCAATTTCGCCGATTGTACTGGTTTGGCTTCTTGGTGAGTATCAAATCTTCTTTAAAAATATTAACTACTAGAGAAATGGGTATTTAGCCACGAAAAATAGCCACGCAAAGTTTGCGTGGCTAAATAGACACGCAATTTCAACGCATAAACTACACAACCTAATACCCCAATTTTAGACACGCACTTGTGACGGAACTTCAATGCATCAAAAATTTGTTGTTGTTGCGTGGCAAAAGTATCCACACGATAGCCACACAGTCATTGAATGGGTGGTAAGAGCGTGGCTAATATAGATAAATGGAAAACTGTGTTTATGGCGTGGCTAAAAGTATCCACGCGATAGCCACGCAGTCATTGAATGCGTGGTAAGAGCGTGGCTAATATAGATAAATGAAAAACTGTGTTTATGGCGTGGCTAAATAGACACGCAAATACTACGAACAATAGTTTAAAACATCAGGAAAGGTCTGGTTGATATTGCGTGGTTAAATAGCCAAGCATCTACAACGACAACATAAAATCGAAAAAATGAGGTGCCGGGATTCGAACCCTGGTCTCCTCTGTGGGGGGGAACATCAACTACCACTTCGGCTATAAGCCTCATCCGTTTATTATTTCCCTTTATTACAATATAATCCTTTCAAATAATAATTATTGTTATTATTATTATTGTTATTGTTATTATTATTATTATTATTATTATTATTATTATTATTATTATTTTCGTTTATGTTTTCGTTTTATTAATTATATCGTTTTGGGCTATAAGCCTCATCCGTTTTCGTTTTATTGTTAATATTATTATTTTTTTCGTTTTCGTATTACTTTTTTCATTTTCGTTCAATATATCCCGTTCGTATACTTATTATTATTATTATTGTTACTATTATTATTATTATTGTTGTTATTATTATTATTATTAGTCTCGTATTATTATTATTATTGTTGTTAATATTATTAATACTACGTGTGTGTATATGGATATGAATGTATGCACATCAATGTGTTAGTGTGTTAAAATCACAAGTGTTTATACATCTTGAAAAGATAACGTTTGAAATGAACAACGGGTTTGGAAGGTGTACACGCTTGTGTGTAAGTTGAATTTACGTATAAACGGAGAAATATAAATATAATAAAGTATAATAAGGATGTACAAAAAATGAACCCAAAAAAATAATTTTTAGCCTTCAAAAAACAAAAAATACAAATACAGTCGTGACTATTGCGTGGCTAATTAACCACGTATTTACCACGCACTGTCTGGTTGTGTGGTAAATGCGTGGTTAATTAGCCACGCAATATCCACGACTGTATTTGTATTTTTTGTTTTTTGGAGGGTAAACATTATTTTTTTTGGTTCATTTTTTGTACATCCTTATTATACTTTATTATCTTTATATTTCTCGGTTTATATGTAAATTCGAGTTACACACAAATGTGTACACCTTCCAAACCCGTTACTCATTTCAAGTTTTATCATTTCAAGGTATATAAATGTATGTATGTGTGACTTTATGGGTATAAGTATGTATGTGTGTGTAAAGTATATGTATACGTGTGTGTGTGTGTCTATGAGTATTAATGTATGCACATCAATGTGTCGGTGTGTTAAAATCACAAGTGTTTATACACATTGAAATGATAACGTTTGAAATGCACAACGGGTTTGGAAGGTGTACATGCTTGTGTGTAAGTCGAATTTACGTATAAACTGTGAAATATAAAGATAATAAAGTATAATAAACGATGTATAAAAAATGAACTCAAAAAATAATGTTTGACCTTCAAAAAACGAAAAATACAAATACAGTCGTGCTTATTGCGTGGCTAATTAGACACACATTTACCACACACTACCTGGTTGCGTGTTAAATGGCTACTTAACCACGCAATAGCCACGAAATATTTTAATAATTGTTTTCCCTTTCTTTTAGAATGAATATATATATATATATATATATATATATATATATATATATATATATATATATATATATATATATATATATATATATATATATATATATATATATATATATATATATATATATATATATATATATATATTCTAAAAGAAAACAATTATTAAATTATTTCGTTTAACAAAATAAATACCCTGGGTGTGGCTTTTGCGTGTCTGATTAGCCACGCTTTAGACACTAACGAGTTTAAATAACAAAATAGAAAACAATTATTAAATTATTTCGTTTAACAAAATAAATATTCTGGGCGTGGCTATTGCGTGTCTGATTAGCCACGCTTTAGACACTAACGAGTTTAAATAACAAAATAACCGGTTACGTTGCACTTGTAGTACGTTGCGCATTAAAAGAAATACGTTTGGCGTGGCTATCGCGTGTCTGATTAGCCACGCCTTAGCCACCAGTACATTCATTCGATTTTTTATGGAGCATTTGATATGTTAAATGATATATAACTTACAGGGTCATATATGTAATTCACCTATGAAGACTTAACCTAACCCTAGACATTTAAAAGCCTCCTAAGTCTTCCTCAGCCGACATTTCCAAGCCACACCTTATCTGCCTACTTTCATCTTCTCCTTCTCCTTCTAGTCATGCATCACAAAACCACCGACGGATTCCTAGATCCCGCCTATGGTTTTCCGAGAGAAGACGAAGGGAATGGTGGTGGTTCGTCGAAAGTGTCTAAATCCCGCCTGAAAGGATTTCCTCCGATCGATTTTCGAACTTTCAATGTCTAAATACCGCCTGAAAGGAGTTCCTCCTATCGATTTCCTCCGATCGAATTTCGACCTTTCAATTCCTGAAAGGATTTCCTCCGCTCCGATCCAAATCGCCATAGCCACCATCGTATGTCGTCATCTACATCCCTCACTCTGCTCTCTTCTCCGCTACTAAGCACCAGGACCACACCATGACCAACCCACCGCACCAGGACCGGCACCTCCCCTCCGACCGGCACCTCCCCTCCGACCGGCACCTCCTTCCCCTTCCGCGACGGCGACGTCTCCGACCCTCACATCATAATCCTGTAAATCTCGCCTCCCTCCCTCAAGCTTCTCTCTCTCTCTTTCACACCCTCACATCATCACCGGCTCTCACCCTCGATCTCTCGATCCGGCGACCTCCTGTAAATCTCGAACCACCAGATCTCCCTCCGAGCAGCCTCCACCAGATC